>CAEFZX010017936.1:0-28115 GCA_903066825.1 Alfaro cultratus
CGCCCGCAGACTCCGCAGCGTAAACATCTCCCGATGTAGTTCCAGAGCTCCGTGAAGGAGCCCTGTGGACACGGAGCGCACTCCCTGTCTTTGATGGAGGAGCAGCTGGCGCGCAGGAAGGTTCCCGGCGGGCATTGGTCACACTGCAGAGAGTTGCCGGTGATCGGGTCGGTGACTTCGTAGGTCAGCGGGGAGGTGACGCCGTTCGCCAGCCAGGAGCGCAGAGAGAGGAGGATGAGCAGCTCTGTTGAGAGGGTTAAAGACTCCTGGAGAGAGAAGAAGAAACGCCAGGAAGCAAAACTTAGCAGAACTTAATTTGAGATAGAAACAATTTACCCGAAACAATATGATTAGAGCTAAACATGGGCACTGTTAGAGTAAATCGTATAAAGCTGTTTCTGTCAGATGCTGCCTTCATAAAACGCGCTTGCCGTAAGAGAGCACGTTTCTGCAGGACTGCCTCCGCATACCATTATGATGAGGGTGATCTGGACCAGACAGTCAGGAAGATGAAGTTCTTTCTGCTTCCCAGCTCTATTTATTGGGTGACATGACCTTTTTATAGAACCAGGGGAATTCCTCTTTACACATTTGTATCAGCCTATTTCACGTGTATGGAAGCCTATTTCCGCCACTCTGTAAAAAATAAATAAATAAATAAATAAATAAATAAATAAATAAATAAATAAATAAATAAATATATCTCAAAATAATGAGATAGTATCTCAAAATAATGAGATACCATCTCATTATTTTGTGATAGTATCTCAAAATAATGAGCTAGCATCTCAAAATAATGAGATAGTATGTCATTATTTTGAGATGCTATCTTATTATTTTGAGATACTAACTCATTATTTTGAGATAACATCTCAAAATAATGAGATAGTATCTCAAAATAATGACATACTATCTCATTATTTATAATGAGATAGTATCTCATTATAAATACTAATTTATAATGAGTATTTATACTCATTATATATACTACATTATATATTTATACTCATAATGAGAAATACTATCTCATTATTTTGAGATACTATCTCATTATTTTGAGATACTATCTCATTATTTTGAGATATTTATTTTTTTTTTTTTACAGAGTGGCGGAAATGGGCTTCCATATACGTGGATTCTGAGTGGATTATTTCTTAATTTATTTATTTTATCCATAATCAACAGGTAATGCTGCTTATATCTTTTAATTCAGGCTTTTGTGCAGTGTGATCAGATGGGAATTTTGGGTAAAACTCACATCTCTCCCAATCAGAAGGTAATAATGGGAGAGTTTTGATATTAACAATTATTTAACTACTTCTTGTAAATTGGTTTATTCTAGTTTAATGTTAACCAATGGCAAAATTCTGTTTCTTAGAAAATTGCAAAAGACCAACAAAATGCATGAAATGAAATGTGATGTTTTCTTCTACACAATCATGAGGAAGACTCCTGACTTGAAGGTTGACTCCCTGCACAAGGAGGGGAAGCCACAAAAGGCCATTACTAAGGAAGATGGCTCTTAGATTGCTGTGAATATTAAAATAGCATGCCATTTGAGCAATAGCAGAAAAAGGATTTGAAAAACATGCCTAATGAAAAGTATGTCTATATGTTCTCAGCACTTGGACGTATAGCCCTTTAAGATCTAGAATATGAGATGCCCGCCTCTGTTCAGCAGAGGGAAGTACAGCTTCGGTATATCTTTGAATTCAGGCTTCTAAATAAATCAGAAAGTAATGGAAGAGTTTGTTCATTTCAATTAATTATTTGGACTATAATTTAGTGTTAACAAGTTTCAACATTCTGATTCTGAGAAAATGATAGGAGACCAATAAACATTTCTTTTAAGAAAATGTGATATTTTCTTCTACATAATCATGGGAAAGATTATTTGACAGCCGTCTAGCCAACAATTGGTGACTCCCTTGTCAAGGAGGGAAAACCACAAAAGACTATTGCTAAATAAGCTGGCTATTAAAAGAGTGCTGCCAATTGAATGCAGAAAATTAAAAGAGCATACCATAAGACCAACAACAAAAAGGGATTCAAAAAGTTTGCCTACTGAAAAAACATGTCCATCTATGTGTTAGCCTGGCCATTGCTTTTCTGTGCAATTTCGCTCAGAAAAGGTTCCTGCTTCCAGCAGCGTGTGGGCTTTCTTCTCTTCACTTGGATTGTCTTTTTGATTTTTGACCGGCTCAATTAGCAAACAGAAAGAGAAGTAGTGAGCGTTGTTGATTTTCTGCGCTGTTTTAGAATTGCAGTCTGCCTGTAGTTTGAGCAATGGCAGTGGAGGAAGTGAACGAAGCCGTTTAGTCTGTGTTGGTCACACTTCCAAATATTGAATTAACATTAACAACCGCCTCGTTCCATTCAGCATTTCTCTCTTGGCAGTGGAGGACGGTTGTTTACAGCACAGGCTACTTCTAGTAAGCTTCTTGGCATCTGACTGCAGCACTACTTACGTCATTGGAAAACGTTAGCAACTGAATAAAATTTAAAATCTCAACACAGTCCAAGAATCAATTGTTTCTCAACAGCTGAGAGCCCAGACCTACAAAGCAAAGTGTAGTTCAAGGGGCTGGTTTTTACCAGGCTAGTTCAGTTTATGTCCTCAACACTTGGACGTTGCTGAGAGGGGTATCTTCATAAAGCTATAAAGCTGTTAGCTGAAAGCCTTACTGATTAAAAAAATAACAATACAGACATAAACCAGTGAAATATATCATCCTATTTGTTTGTCAAGTCTTTTGCAGATTTAAATTTAAGATAATATTTTTACTTGCCCAAAATGACTGGAAATTTAAATTTTTTTTAATTGTCTCATCAAGAGTTCTGCCATAAATGTTTTAGTGAGTTTAAGGCTACATTAATGGCAGTCATTTTAACATCAGACTTCTTGCAAGGCATGAACTATAAAAAAGGATGAAAAATGGTGACTTTAAGCCTTTTTTTTTACTGGTTATTGGAATACATGTTTTAGTATGTAAACACAGATACTTTTTTCTAATTTGGCTTAGTCATTGAGTTTTACTTTTGAAACTAATTACAATAAACTAACATTTTGATAATAGTCTTATCAGTAGAAATCTAGCTTTTTTTCTAGAAACTGTTCAAATAGGTGTCTGCTCAAAAACACATGTAAGTGACATGTTTATTTGTTTATGTGCAATATTAACATCACAATAGCCATAAGCCAAAATCACCAAGATGAAAGCACTCCAGGTCAATCAATAAATTATACCTAAAATAATTTTATACAAAAAATTTGAAAATAATTTATTATACTGTCTCTTAATAAAAGAAAGGTTTAGTTTTCTAGCCTTTTGGATATTTTTTTTTTCTATTTTGCTGGCGTAGAAAATGTGTTCATGTGGAAATTATTCCAGTGTCCTCCAAGCCAAATTCTGTACTCCCTCTGCAGCAATCATTGATAAATTGATAAAGATTGATTTCGCCCTCTTGAGGACAAATGTGTTTTTGCAGGGACATGAAAAAGTATTTCGTTTTACTTGGTGCTTGGGTCACACTGCTCTGCATGTTTTAGATGTTTCCCTGAATTAACACACCTGACTTAGATGACTGCAGTTCAATAAAAGCTTCTGAATATATTGAAAGATCTGATTATTATGTTTTTGTTTCAAAATGATCCATTAAGAAAAAAACAAAAGTAGCTTAAACAATAAATAATCCTTTAAAAAAAACTGTTAAAGGATGCAAAAGACTTGAGACTGGGACGTCAATCTTCCACCAGAAAAGTAATTTACTGATTTCCCATTTTACTACATCCATGTAAATGTAAGTTTTATATACTAATCTATCTAAACTATAATTTATTTACACTTTTATAAATAAACTATGGGCCCATAGTTTATTTATAGTTTTAAATAGTAAGTTGTACAGTATATACATTACTGTTCATGTCATTATTATTATTATTATTATTATTATTATATGAAAAATGCTTTTGGGTAACATACTTTTTCATAACCATTTCAGTTGTAATCTGAATATATAGTTTGTAGCTAGATCTTTAGTGTGCTAACTAAATATTTAGATTGCAACTTAAATACTTTATTAGAAATTCTATTTATCAATGTAGGAATATCACATTGAAAATATGACTTTGAAAAATGAACACCCCTTTTTATCTTATGACAGGCTAAACAACTCCAATTATTGCAGTGGATATTTGACTAACATTACAATCAGCAGAACATACAAGACAGCGTCTTTTTGGGGGAAAATATGCTTAGGTTAAACAAATTAAAAGTATAAAATATGTTAATAGCAATACGTATATATAGTAGGGTATTTAAGTACCACTGAAAGCAGCAATTTCCAGCATCAGAAGTGCAAAATTATATTTATTGTATATACAAAGCAAAAGTAACTGACTAAAAACAAAAAGTTCTACTGACTTCATAGTTTACCTCCTTCATATAAATATAAAACATAAGTTAGGATTATTTTTACATACAATAGAAAAAGGAGCACAAATGCTGCTTCACTTCTTACCACAAATTTTTAAAAGAAGATACACAACAAGCTGCTACTTCATGCTGCCAAAGGGATAATCACTGCAAAATGTTAGAGTTTAAGTTGCAGGTTTTTTCATACATAAAAAGAAAGTCATAGAAAAAACAACCTCTTTTCCTTATGTTTTATTATTTAAAGAGAATGAAAGACCAATATTCTAAAAAAAAAGTGAAATGTAGAGCAAAGTAAGACAAGTATTTCTATGACTTAACTTTTCCACGTTAACCTCACAAAAGAGCTCAAGCTTGTACAGGCAATGCACTCAAAAAACAGAAATGTTGGAAATACACAAGTATAAACTGTAAAACATCTGCCCCCTCTGGCTTACAAGTACCTCAGTAAAAAAATGACAAAAATAAAAGTTGACTCTTGGTCAGATCGCTGCGCTTTGGCATAGTCAAGATGAGAAACAAAGCAGGTCCTTGTGTGGTGAACAAACACTACACAAGCATTCCTAGTCCATAACCCAGAACATGAACAATTAGATAAAGTAAATGGCTGTCAATTATGTACAACTATATATATTAAAATACAAATATCAACCGTATACTCCAAAAGCAGAAATGTTGGAAATTTATAAAAAAGAAACTGTAAAACATGTCTGACTTACAAGAACGTTGGTACAGCAATTGATAAAAAAAATAATAAAATAAAATATTTACCTACCCACTTTTACTGATACAGCTTCAGGTGTGTGCTACCACTGTAAAAGCAAATCTTCCCAATAAGGAAGAAGTAGAGGTAAGAAAGATCTGATTGGTTAAGAGGAAAAAAGGAACAATAAAATAAATAGGAACAACAATCTGTGAATCTAAACTGTCTGTTTTTCAGTGCTACTACCCTGACAGAGGTGGCCAAGCTGCAAAATGCTGAATGAAATGAAAATCTACCTGTCCATTGATTAGAAGGAAACATCTTCTAATGTCATTTGGTACCATCATCCACAGATGCAATTCAAAACAGATATTATAAACAATGTGAAGCAGCAAGTTAACTAAGAAAGACTTGCGTCCAGTGCAGCAATTTGTAAACAATTTTTCATTTTATCTTGTTTAATAAATGTTTGTAAACACAACAGTTTTTGTTGTTTGTTTGTTTTGTTGTTGCTTGTTTTTCAAATCCTCAATGGCAGGAATGGCATGGAGGAACTTACAGTGTTGTTATCAGACTGTAAGTATTTTTTGAATTTCCATCTTATTCACGCTGCTACTTCCTCTATAGACTAAGACCTTCGGGATGCTGTTATGTTTGTGGGCTGTCAGGCTTTCTGTTATATTTAAATATATATTATATTATTTATTAAATGTTTATTATCTCTTATGGAGATGACTTGGTAGAGAACATCTCTGATTCCGACAGCTTTGTCTTAGTAATTTTATCATTCTTCTTATCTTTACATAATGCTTCCATAAAGTTTATTTCTCTAAATTTGAATTGTTTCCAGTTAATTCCATGAATATATAATATGACTGAAACGGATGCATTGGATGCAATTGACCAATTATCCAAAACTAATTAGCCAATGAAGCAAAATTAACAAAATGAAGAACAAAATCACCCTTGAACAATTATAAGTACTTCATTTACTTAAATGCTCTTTTTATCAATTTAAACCTCTGTATGAGGTAGGTCAGAGAAGTGTTAATGGGTGTCAGTTTGTTTTAAAATATTTGAACTCTTCAGTTTTCTACTTTTTATGTATTTTCTTGGCTTTTTTCCAATAATTTTAAACACAAACAATTGGGATAGTTGTTGTTTTAATCACAGGCTTTCATGCCCTCTTGCATCTTTACGTCCTGCATGTGGTACACTACATATTTCTGGGTCAGATTGCTGTGAATTAACTTACGATAACATTACTGCAGATCTTGGAATGACAGTGCTCTGTCAGATGTGTTTCTATGCTGTTGAGCTTGCTCTGTAGTTTCTCGCCAGCAGTAGTTGCTCCTATTTTATTCATTATGCCCGGAAGCTGCTGAATTTGTGCCGCTGTGGCGGATGACACCCAACTGCAAATGCGTGAATGGAGTTCTGAGAAGTTGAGCTCCAGAGACTCTCTTGGCTTTTTGCCTTCCTCAGATGGGAGCCTGAGTACAATTCGTCGCAGCCGTTTGATGTTCATTTTGTGGTGAATGAAAAAAGATGGGATGATTTCTTTAAGGTATTCAGCTCCATCTGAAAGGAAACATGATGTTAGAACTACTTATAGTAAAACAAAAACAAAAAACTGAGAACATTATTAAAAACGGATAAACAGTCAAGCTGGAAATTCCAATATTAATAAAACATCAACGTCAATTTCATGTGAATGATTTGTCAGATTTTCTTTTTCTTGATTCAGTCATTGCTGCTTAAACTTTTTTATTTTTACCTTTGAGCTGTTGGCAGTCTGCACACACACTGTCATGCCAGGAGGATCCTCTCAGCACTAACTGCAGTCCTGCATCGCTGCAGCTCTTGTGTTGAGTGCAGTTTTGATGGGTGGAGGAAATGTCAGAGAAGGTGCCTTCAGAGCAGACGCTGCACACTGTGTCTTTCTCAGCTGTACCTGCAAATGAGTCATTTTTTCCCTATTCATTACAAATATACAGTTTAAGCAGTATCAAAATATATGTTTATTACATTAAAATATTAATTTATCATTTGCAGTTCCATTAATCAAACTTCATGTGTTTGAAATGGAAATGTCTTTAAATGAATAATTAAGGAGACCATAAATATGACACAGAGCCTTTAACAGAATTCAGAAAAAAATTATCACACATTGCCTTGTTTGTGAATAAGAGAAGCACACTGGAAGTGCAGTTACAATAATTTGCCTCAGTGAGGCAGAATCACACAATGTGAATAAAACTTTCATTCTTCATTTTACAATTAAGTTTAGTTACTTTATATATTGAAGGAAGAATGGAATCTCCTTCCATAAACAGCCAAAGGCGACAGTGGTAAAAACTGCACCATTGTGGAAATCCTGAATAATATTTTGACATGTTTTATGTTCTTCATGGTGCTGCAATCCAGCCCCCTATCAATTAAAATATTCTTCTGCTTGGCTGCGCTTTGAAACAGCGGCTGAGAGTTGAAAACATAGAGATTGATCACTTGTTCAAATGAACAAAATAGGAATGAAAAAATATCACCCTTGCACTGCTATTAACAGCCCTCAACATATTTCTTTCACACATATTGCGTTTGTTTTGGCTTGCAACTCCACAAAGTGACGTCAGTGTATTTTATTCCCGCCAAATTTTTATTGGAACCACCTGGCCAACCGGTATTTGCATACATTTTGCAGGAGAACTCGAACATTCTCAGAGGTGTCTGTACCTTTGGTGAGCACTCCCTGCCCAGAGGGACACTCGCTGTGTCGGACGCACATGTTGTAGTCCTGACTGTAGAAGTAACCCTGTTTACACTCGCACTGACAATCGCTGTTTGTGGTGCATTCCTTCTTCACCACCTGGTTCCGCCCGCAGACTCCGCAGCGTAAACATCTCCCGATGTAGTTCCAGAGCTCCGTGAAGGAGCCCTGTGGACACGGAGCGCACTCCCTGTCTTTGATGGAGGAGCAGCTGGCGCGCAGGAAGGTTCCCGGCGGGCATTGGTCACACTGCAGAGGGTTGCCGGTGATCGGGTCGGTGACTTCGTAGGTCAGCGGGGAGGTGGCGCCGTTCGCCAGCCAGGAGCGCAGAGAGAGGAGGATGAGCAGCTCTGTTGAGAGGGTTAAATAATTCTGGAAGAAGAAACAAAACATCCAAAGCAGAATTAAGCAAAACGGAAAGCATGGGAAATACGATCAAAGCACATTTCAGCTGATTTTCGAATGATAATGATCAAGTAGTAAATTGTCCTTGTGCGCCTGTTTTCTACATTCGCTCACAGAAAACATGCGAAACAAGCCTCTCAGTTTCAGTCTCCACCTACCATAATGAAGATTGTCGGTGGGGATGCCCCTCCTGGGTCTCCTATTTATCCTGCCTGACAACGTGACGCACAGCATCCTCATAATATCCTGAAACCACGAAAAGGTGATTCACGTCGACACTAAAGTGAACTTGTATCAATCAATTACTTGGATTTTGTTTTTCTGAATCTTTTTTTCCCTATGAGTATCTGCTTCCACCCAGTTCAGGGAAAAGACATCAGCGAAATGCTTTCAGGACTTCAGAATTTGTTATCAAACTATTCCTGGCACATCGTTTTTTTCTTCATTCAACATCCTTCATATAAGTTTAGATGTATTTTGTAATAAAAAGTAAAAGGTTTTACTTTTTCTTTTTAAAAGTAAAAGCTCGTGGTAACTTCAAGCGTTATCTATCATGTTGCATAAAAAACATATTGTTTCTTAAGTGAGTTTTTTTTTTTTTAAAGCTGGATCAGTCAGAGTCAAATACTTTCTAAGAGCTAATTCATTTTATACTACAGCATGAACAGTCATATTGGAGGCTACAACAAAAAGAAGCAATATTTAGTGTTTAAAAGTAACAGGGATTTAGATGTTGGTTTAAGTTGAATTTATTGCTACAGGCTAGGGGTGGGCATTTATCATATCATTCATAATTTGCTCTGATAAATTTCTTCTAAGAATTTTGACTTTTTGTTGTCAGGATAAATTCCAATGACGTTTAACCCCCACCAAAACCGTCCCTATTGTCAAGATTGTTAATTTTAATATTTGCTCCACTGTTTTTTCAATAAGAGTATCGATAAATACAAATGCATTTGAAAATCTGATCAAATGCAGTTTATATTAATATTTTAACAAATAGTTTAAATGTTCTAGCTTTCTCTGCAATCAAGTAAAAAAAAAAAACACTTTTACACTTCAGTAATTTGGCATGATACAAATAGAAATGTATTTTATTTGACTAATAAAATAATATGTAACCCTCCTGTTTTGTTCGTTTCTGAAGTACAGCGATAATGTTCCTGGGTCAATTTGACCTATGGAGTGTTTAATCATGCAATAGTGTCAGAAACCAAAAAAATCCTCCAAACATTTTTGTATCTCATTATTAACGCCAATACTAACCATTTAAATCAATATTTGTGCAATGATGTCTTTTTATTTCTCACAAATAAAGAATCAATGACAACAACTTACTCATTTGGACATAAAAAATGTAATTTACATTTTTTATGTAAAAAAAAATTTACATAAAAATTTTATGTAAATTTTTATGTAAAAAAAATTTACATAAATGTAATTTACATTTTTTATGTCCACTGAAAAAACCAAAAAGCAATAATTATCCTTGAAATTGATCTATTGTAAAAAAAAAAAATTTATATTACATTTTGATTTTTTTTCAAGGGTGATCTTTATAATTGAACTTGAGACACATATTCTGTTCAGGGTCAAATTGACCCACTGATTAAAATCAAGACAAATGAGTCATGCAGAGAGTATTTATGCCCCCCCCAATTTCTGCTGAGTGTCCACTCAGTGAGGGTGGAGTTTGTCCACTGGAACAGAAAATGTTCCCATGAAAAGTTGTAACACTTGTTTTCTCACAGTTTTCTAGTGAAGTAAAGAGACTAGTGAGAAAGTGGGTTTGTGTGGGTGCACGTGTGCAAGTATGTGTGTGGTGTGGTGTGTGTGTGTGTGGTGAAATATGTCTCATAGCTCCAAGGAAACATAAAATTGGACATTTTCTTAACCTTTTTTACCCTTCAACTTGACTGCCGGGTCAAATTGACCTGAACAGCATCTATGGGGGGTAGGAAATGTGTAAAATTAACCATTTTCAATTTATATGTAGAGTGTACCTATTAAGACAAATAGAAAAAGTTTCATGCAAAAATAATACTTCCAACTATTAAAAAAATAATGAAACTTTAAAACAGGTCACTTTAACTCGCAGCATAATAGGAGGGTTAAGCACACAACTATTACCTTGGAGTTCTTGTTCTGTCACTCTCTAGAGTGAACCTTGAGTTTGACACATGTGACAAAGGAATAAAAGCTGTCCAACCCAAATAGACTCTGTGAAAAAGTAATGGCACAGCACAGATATTTAGAGTCCAGACTTTGACTTGCCCATTACAAAACTTTAATATTATTTTATTGAGCCATTCAGAAATGGATTTACGTTTGTAAGACCCAAATGACATTTTGGTCAAAAACAGGGTAAAGCTGGGGCAATTTCTTAATATTTTAATGCTAGTGAGCATATTTCAAGATTCTGTTCATTTCCACCCCATCAGTTTGAAGTTGTCTTTCTTAAAGGTTGTTCATTATTTTCCTGGTGTAATGGAGTGAACAACTTGTGAGAAGTTTTAATTTTGTCTGATCAATGGACTGAATATTTTTGCCAAACATTCTGGGGGCCATCAAGATATTTTTGTCAAATTATAACAAGAATAGTGGTTTTTATCTTGGAACTCTCTCATTGATGCCATCTTTGCTCAGTCTTTGTAAAAAGGGTTTCACTGAATTATTTTATTTTTTTTATGGAAAACCAAGGCTATGAGTGTCATAAGTTGTGTTTATGGTGAGGATGGACGTGGTCAGACCCAGGATGAAGTGCAAAATGACAATTTAATGGCGATAATGTTCAGAGACACAGGTAGGCACAGGGACTTCACATGACTAATGACAAGGATCCAACAGGGAGCAGCTGACACAGGTGGGGTTAAATACACAAGAGAGTAATCAGGAAAAACAGGAGTCAGCCTGGGACAATCAAGGCGTAGGCAAGACACAAAGGAAACAACTAAACTAGAAACACGGACAAAAATCCACATCCTCACAATGTGCTAATGGAAAAGTAATTGATTATGCATGAATGACTTTTCTGGGGTTTTTTTCAATATCCATATGCACTGGGCAGGAAATAACTTTATTATATTGATGTGTTGATGTTATTACTGACGCACTAAATACCAAAGATAGAATCCTCAAAAATATTTTCATGTTGCAACATGAGTAGATCATGGCAGGCAGAGACGTTTGCCTTCAGGAACTAAAAAGAGAGAAAAAAAAGAACTAATCTAAAGTTATGTAATTATTTCTGGCCTCCAGGTTAAAATGTGCTCCACTTCCAAACTTCCACCGTGCAACACATGTAGACAATTTCACGTGATGCACGTGAGATGGAAAAAACCATCAAACGCAACATAACCTGAGGTTTCAGAGAGCGTAAATGCTCTAAAAATAAATCTGTTGAGGAAACAACTGTCATCCGGGCAGATTGTATGAGGATTCATTCCTCTCACCACCTCTGGTTACGCTTTTTCTTTTTTTATTTGAATTATTACATTATATTTCAGTAATTATTAATTGTTAATCATCATCTGCTCCACAGTTTTGATTAAATCAACATCCCAGTCACCTGCGACCCAGCTCTCCTCCTCGAAACTAATTCACTCTCAACTACATTCTTTCCAACATTAGTTAGTGCTGTGTATGCTTTTAGAATTTCTGTGTAGTCATTTATTATTATTTGCAATTGGAATTACTTTGTGCGTTTTTCAGAAATTGTTTGCATTTTTGTGATGCAAAGTAGTAAAATGTCTGAAAATATTCAGAACTCACTCCTTTCATAGGGTATTAAACTCTTTCAGAGCACAAGAAAACAAAACTAAAAAAGATTAAATGAACAAATAAGTTGGATATATCCTCCAACTGTTAGTTGGAGGTAAAAGAAAAAGGCCCATTGCGTATAATGGTTGACAGATTAAGATCTTAACATTTAATAATTTACTGCAAAAGCTATTTTAAAGCAACATCAAAGACTGGAAGGAAGCCAGTCGTGCAAATATAAACCTGCTGAGGCACTAAGCCAGAGTATTAATACCTGCTAAACTTTTCCATCTTTTATCACATGACAGTCCCAAACTTCAAATTGGAATTGATATTTTTTCCAGCTGATTAGCACAAAAATAGTGTATGACTGCAAAAGATGTGAAAATTGTTTCACAAAAAACTGAAAGATTTGGAGTACTCAGTGGCGGTTTGTGATATAGATGATATGGGAACTGCTCAGAGCAGTATTTTGTGTGGGTGGCATTCAACAATTTACCTCTCGGGTAAGTTGTTGAATTTGAGAATAAATAAATTGCTTTTTTAAAGCTGGAGAGGTTTGATGAATGCGCAGAAGTGAAAAAAAAAAGTAGTAAAATTCTTATAACTGGTTCTGAACTTGTCAAAGAGCACAATTAATTTTCATCATGTAAAACTGAAAAGAGAATGACACAAGTGGAAATTTACCAAGACATGGCAGTCCACTCAAATTCACATGGAAAGGTAGTGAGCCTTATTCAGCGACGCATTCAAGAGCTCCAAAATAACTCTGGAGAAACTGCAGAGATCCACAGTTTATGAGGGAATAATGTATTCCACACATTTAACATTAACAAAAATAGGCAGACAGAGATTGTTTTTGAAGTGCACCCATAATGACACAAATTAAAATTATCTCAAGCCATCTAAGTGAAACAGCAATTATAAGGAACAAGGTCCACTTATGAAAATAGACCAAAGTTAAACTGGCTTTGAACTCGGGAAAAGAAATTAAATCAAATAGAAATAGTATTTAAGCAAAACCTAAATCTATTGAAAGAGCCTTAATTTTCTTAATGGCTAAAACAATTCTCACTTTCAATTGCTGAGCTGGAAACGAGGGAAACCAGAATTATTTCCTCAACTTCTGGCATTCAGTGAATTTGGCAGCATTTGAAAGAGGGTTTGTCTGTCTGCTCTGTTGATAGATTTATGAACATGAGTTATGATGTGACTGAACTATTGTTACAAATGCCTTTCAAAAAAGCATATTAAAATCTCATCTTTACAATAACAGCTTTAATTGTAAAATTAAAAATGGAAGATGAATATTATGTGGTTATGTGATACATTACCTTTAGATACTGGTTGATCTTAAGACTAGCTTAAAACTATAGTTTACTTAAAATCAGATTAAAAATTACACAATAATTACAGGTGCGGTATCTTATCATAAAGAGAAAATTTCTCATCATAAAGTGCACAAATCATAAAATCAAGAAACTTTCTATAATTTTAAGCTGAAGAGTTTTGTATTTCATTATAACGAGAACATTTCTTATAACAAGTTTTAAAAATGTGTTTTTCTGACAGTTTACGACTTCCTAAAGGGGTTTCCGCTAACTTTTTTTCTTCAAACTCGACATTCAAACATTCTGTGAGGTAACCCTGTTTAACTATATGACCTTTCTAATTTCAGCCCCAAGCCACAATAACATATATGTTGTGTTAATGAGATACAAATGTCATTATACTGAGAAGCAAAACATATAATGTGAGAAACTAAACCTGTTAAATAAAAAGGTTTACTGTTAATAGAAAGGTGCAAAATGATTTTGACAGTCGTTAAAAGAGGCATTTTGCATTTAATGAGGCACAACTACTTGTACAATTGGTTGTGAGGATTTACATTGTTCACGTTCTATTCCATTATTGCAAAAAGGTGCTAGTTTGTAGATTTTGCCAACAAACCTATTGGTGTTAAGGCTGAATATTTTTCAGAGCAATTGTGTAAAACAAAATTGTGCTTCTACAGATATTGTATTTTTCCCTCCAGATGATAGGAGCTCAAACAGTGTTCAGCATCAGTCAGTACAAGTCAAGGATGACTGTGACAGTTGCTATGCTGCTAAGGAAAATAATAAAGTTAGGTTTTCAAAAAATATATAGAGAGAAAGGTAAAAGTGTCAATTTGTTACCCAGTTTTTCCCCGAGAGGTGGGTAGACAGTGTGAGATTATCAACCATTCAGCATAGTTAGCTTAGCTAAAGACTACTGTTTGCCTTCATTTCACTAACATTTAATGAATTATGGAAAGAAATGACCAACATATTTATGTATTGAACTTGTCCCTGTATCTTTTTATCACACTTAACAACAGATGAGTCAGTCATCAGCAACTCTAACCCACATCCCTCCTGACCTGTCCTCTCCTAAGTGAAATTAAAGCCGCAGCATGTAACTTTTATAAAAAAAACAACAAAACATATCTGTTAAAACTGCCATTATATTGTGACAGTATGGTATGAGAGATAATTTGTGAAAAATCTGTTTCCTCTGCCTTCTCCCAGTGCTATCTAGAAACAACTAATCAGAGACAGGAGAGTTTTGGTGCTGTCAATCACAATCTCATGTGGCTGCTCATCCCTATATGCTGCATCTAACACAGCTTGTTGTAAATGCTCAGTCTAGTTAGCATAGCTACCAATGACAGCAGATAAATTTTTTTCCTGAACTGTAATGATAAGTTGTTTCTCCACCATTAGCACATTTAGCAGTGAATGAATTAGATTGATAGACAGCACTAAGACCGACCTACTGGTTCTGATTGGTTGTTTTAGCCCGAATGTTACATTCGGGCCAAAAAATGTAACATTTTGGGGCTACTTTTAAGTAGCCCCTAAAGTAGCCCCTGAGTAGCTCAGGGGCTGAAGTAGCTCCCTGAGCTACTTTAGTCAGCAATAGTAGCTCAGGAAGGAGCTGGAGGAGAATGATTGTTTTCACAGATTATCTGTCTCATAACAAACTGTCATGACATGGTGCCAACTTTAACAAATATGGAGACATTTTTTTTTTTTTTATTATTATTAAAATTATATAGTGCAGCTTGAATAAAATGCAACCACAGCATTTTTTTTGAGAAGTCTGGATTGCTTCATATATATTTTGCATGTTGCCTATGACTGTTGCTCTTGGGGAGAGACATTTCAGTCTGCGTGGGGGGCCCAATTTAACTTTTTGTCATGGGGCCCAAGATTCCTGGCAGCGCCCCTGGTAGAGCGTAAACTAATGTTTATTTAATTAGCTATAAAAAGACACAAGCAGAAAAGAAAGAAAATCCTAACAGCAATTCTGTAAAAGTAACCAGTGTGTACAGTCACTTCCCACGGAGCAAATGTTCAGATTTATTGGGGGCTTGGTTCAAAAACTGCATACTTTCTAAATTTTATGATGCCTCAAATAACTGAAAACGTGAACAAACATGTTTCAGGAGAATCCTATATAAATAAGTGTAAACGTATTTGAGAACCATGTAAACATGATTTTAATTTCAAGTCTGGATTAAGAAAAAGTCTCGCTTTACATGTAAAATAATGTGTTTACAAAGTTATAGATCTTTACAGTGGCTGGTTTTACAGGATTGGTACTTTACAATGTCTGTGTGGAGCTTGCTGGCCCATGTCACTGGGCTTAAAACATTCTGTATTGTACTAAAAATCAGATTCCTGAAACAAAGCAGCGACTAGTAAGATTAAATAAATTAAAAAACTGAAAGTTAAATAAATAAAGTTACTTGGATAAGTGCTTTTAGTTAACAGCTGACATTAAAACGTTTGTCTACATGTTTTTGTGTGTTTCTGATTTAACTGGTCACTGTTTTCTTTTAATTGCAGCTGTGGGGCGCGTCTTCATCATCAGCAATTCTGGAACTGGTCGACCACTGGCTGAATAAAAGTCCAGTCCTGTGATCCACTCGACATCTCTGACCCTTGACTGGTGAAACCAGATGTGATCTTCCACCCACAGGGATTCATCTTCGGTGCTCTGTAAATACAAGGAAAAAGCGATGAAAATATATTTTCTCAGAATAAAAAACCAAACAGGTTAATTACACAGTTCTGTTCAGAGGTGTACATTAACTCATTATGGCAAAATGTGTCATATTAGTTATTGACTTTTAATGATTAATTGGATCCATTTTTTACCTGGTAAAGAAAAGACCTAAAAATTGTACATACAGGCATAAATATCTAGATACACCTTCATAATGTTTGGTTATTTAGTTCTTCAATAGCAAGCTCCACCTTCAACCTTTAATTCTTAAGCCACCATCAAGCTTCTGGCATCATTCTGGCTGGATATTTCATCACCTTTATAAGAAATACTAGAACTCATTTTGTCAAAGTCTGGGACATACCACAACTTTAGACCTCATCTATGCTTTTAAAATGTGAATGTCATCTTGTTTCCTCTCAAAAAACAGTTTCCGTATGTATCTATAATCAATATCTGTTTAGAACAAACAGATGTGCCAAACTACCAACTGGCCCAAATGTCACCTTTAGTCAAAACAACATTATTTTGGACATTTAAGACCAACCTTGGCTCAAATCTATTGTAAATCAAACCAAATATAATTTTATTTATATAGCACTTTTCAGCGACAAGGCATTTCAAAGTGCTTTACATCTTAAAAACACAAAAAATACAAAGTCACAGAACAAACAATCAACAATTGAGATATTACATTTTGTTAAGTAATTATTGATTGTTTCATTGATTATGTTTCAAACACATCTCTAATCAGATGGGTTTTTAGTCTAGATTTAAAGGCGCTCAGTGTTTCATCTGTTTTGCAGAGACTGGTTTGATAAGATAACGATTGACTTGTGTGAATGAAGTCAATGTAAAGTTTTCAAACTTCAGAACACTGCTTAGCTTATTTCACTGACAGTGATATACTATAGCATTATATGGAGTCATATATTTGTGTATAAACACAAATAAAAATTGACATTACTATCAATAGGACAGTAATCTCAAACACAAAAAAAATATCTAGCCTTTGGAATGGCCTTACCAAGATTCCAACCTCAACCCAGGCAACCAATTAATGCAAATGAATTTTACAATTATGCTGAGAAAAATGGTCAAATATTGACCTAAATCTATGCCAGATGCTTATTGCACCTCAATAACTTGTGATTAAGGTGCACCTTAGTCAAACACAGTTAAGTTGTCAGTGGAAATTTGGAGGAGGCTGCATGTTAATGTGTTGTGTCTTTGTCCCACTCTCTATTTTTCTATTTAGCAAAAAAAATCTAATTCTGTTTTTTACCAAAAAAAGTTGGTATTAAGGTGCGAATTGAAACAAATAGTAGAAATTGTGCCAACATCTAGACAATGAAGTCAGGATCAGAATTCTACGAAAAGCTCACTTTGATTTTTGCTTATTCAAAACGAGGAAAGCCAGAGTTAGATGTTATGTCTTTGAAAACAATGTACTCCCTGCAGATTAACATGTGACATTGCTGTTTTATCTTTGTCAGCTTTACTCCTCCGCACTTTCCGCTTTCAGTAAAAACAACATTGCACAACGAGGCAAGACGACTCTTTGTTTAGGCCCAGTGGGAAGCAGTTTCACATAGCAATAAAGTTCTGCTTTCCTGGTCTGGCTCAGTGGGTGCTTTTAGACTAAAGAAGCCTTCAAACAGAAAGGAAACCAGAATACAGTGAATATGTAATTAAAGCAGTAATCTCCAGTCCTCAAGGGCCAGACTGTGCAACTTTAGACGTCTCACTGCTTCAGCACACTTGGCTTCAATATAAGCTCATTGGCAGAACTCCGTAGAACTTGACTGCATGCTAGTGCGACAGTTTCACTATTAAATTCAAGTGTGTAGGACAAGAGACACATGTAAAAGTTTCAGGCCTCTGCATACAGTTTTGGACCACTGAATTAAAGGGAACACTGTGGATTTAGTCTTACTTTGCATCTTTCCGTGTTGTCAGCTCTGTGGGGAAGGAGGAAAGACACAGTCTGCAGTTCACCACCACAACCGCTCACTGGCTGTCCTGCATTCTTGCAGCTTGTTAACACCACAAAGTAATGTGTGGGGATAGATATGTTGGTTCCAGGTACAAACCTAGACTCGCACAGAGAAATATTCAGCTATTACACCAACCTCTTCTTCTGTTTCATAGAGTTTAACAGCCAGAAAAGTTCTTCCAGTTCATCTTGAATCATATTACTGATCAAATTCAAGTTAATCAGAGCATCATTTTAAAGCCTCATAGGGGATACATGATACTTACCACAGATTTAGAGAAACTTGTTGATGAGCATGTCATTAGATTCCAAGTCCAGCACAAACAAGATTGTTAAGACTGATTTACTTAAACAGTTACCTCAGTACTGATGGAAATGGAAAATTAGAATTTGATTATATCTACATAAGAGATACTACAGATTCTTTGGTCATATTTAGCTGTAAACATTAAAGAAATCACCAGAATCATTGCAAAAGGACTCTCACGTTGTGCAAGGCCAGCATAATTCTCATTTGTGTGAATTCATACCACATTTCATCTGAACAAACCCATGACCTCACAGCTGGCTGGTTTTATGACAAACAATCCAATATAAAAGTGCTTTTTCGTCTGCATTTACAACATTCTTTTCCCCAAATCAGTTTATTTTATTTAATCATTTTCAAGTAAATGAGAAAAATTTACTTGAATGTTTTATAAATATGTGATTGCAATGAAAAATAAGAAAAAATGCAGGGGCTTTCAGTTTAGTACAGCTTTGAAACTGTTTTAAGATGATACACCCCTTTACAGAAATGACACTTACTGCTGTATCTGCTCTGTAGTGTCATATTGGCCATCATAATTGTAATCAAAGACTGGTCCAGTCACCACATTAATGCCATTGTATGTGGATGAATATTTCTTTAGCAAAGTGTTGTGGAGGTAATCCCAAACCCCTGAGAAAAAAGAACATGTTCAAATAAACACAAGAGGATATAAAGTCTTTTGTCAATTGCCTGGGTTTTGTGAGGTAAAAAATGAGCCAAGATTAATTAGGGTGTTTCCACACATGATAATTTGGTAGACTCAGTTTGATTGGGGACTAAAATGGCAAAATTTGTAGCATTTTCAGCTAGTGTGGTTCGTTTTCACAGTGCACTGTGTTTAAGGAAGATTAAACTTTTTCCAACTTTAATATGACAAGTAAAGAAAAAAGCTCCAATAATTTAATGTTGACCATAATAACCTGTTGGTTTAATTCTAGTGTTCATTGGTCTTTAGTTCATACCTACCCTCAATCACAAACTAAAGCTCAGCTTTTCTTTGTTTTCATCATATCCTGTCCAACAGTGTAGAATCAAAGTTACTGTCTGAGTGCCAAGAAGCCAACAGACTTATTTTCACAAGTGGAGCATTACAGCTTTCACTATAATTGTCACATTAAAGGCAGAAAAATTTGGGAAATACTTTCATTTTTATTTTTTATAATCACCAAACCCTGGCAATTTAACAAAGTTTTGTAGACTTTGACGTCTAGAGTAAAAACGGACTTAATATAATGCTTTTAGAAGAAAATCTGTTGTTTCTAGCTTAGAAGAGACAAACCCAAACTTACTCTTAAATGCAGGGTACATCGGGGCAACATTGCTCATTATTAAGGCATCGTACTGCTGTTGCACTGTTATATTCAGATCTGTAAAAACATAAAATAAGCAATCACTTCTTTGCTTCCAATGTTTCAAATCTAATGTTAAACATTACAGCTGTCAAGAAATGGTGGCTTGGAGGTGAGGATTGACGGCGGTGCACCCAGGTTGTTGTGAGAAATGACAATTTTAATGATAAGCTCGAAGGAGAACAGAAAATCCTGGCAGCACAGGTGAATGATGAGGCTAGGAACTGAAACACACTGGTAGCACTGGGAAGGCACATGACTAAAGGACACAATAACACAATAACAACTAGGATCGACAGGGAAACAGACACATGTGAGTATAAATACACAGATGAGTAGTCAGAGTAACAAGGGACAGCTGGAGACAATTAAGGGAAAGACACGGAATAAATTAACAAAAAAACCCAAAAGAAAACAGAAACCTAAATCCTCACAACAGCTCTTTATCCTAATTGGTTAATTTTTCTATAATCATTCATTCACCATGAATTTTCCAAATTGTGTGCCAGACCAGTGCAGCAAATTGAGGGCTGAAGGTTTAAGATGTCAACTCCTACTGGGCTGAAAATGCTCAAAAACCACTAATTAAGCTATTTCATCCTTTAGGTATTCTAAGCAGGCACTAATGACTACTAGGCGTTTGGCCCTGCGAAAGTTGTGGAAGTGAAATATGTAAAGGTTTGTGACAATGGTTTTCATAGTGTGCCTTATATGTAACGAAGCACAGAGAGCTTTCATTCTGATAATTTTTTATACGTACTTGGTGGGTACAGGAAGGCATGAGTCAAATGGATAGCAGCTTCAAACTGATCACATCTGGGGCTCTGGTGTTCTGGCAATCTCACATCAGGCCTCAAACAGTTGGATATTACTGGTGGTAATGGGTCCAAGTTGGTCTAAAGAAAGGGAAAAGTTATGCTTTAGTCATTTAAACAAATCAAACCCAAAAGCAAGTTCAAAGCAATAGTTTACCCTTGAATTATTGTTTTTAATAATGGTCAAATTTTGGACTTGAGAATATGAGAATTATTTATCCATCCGCTAGCGAGGGGAAGGATATGGGGATGGGTAATTTTCGGGAAAATGCTATCATGGGAGATGGACGCACACTGAGACAGAGGGGTAAAATATGGTAGTTTCCCGGCCAAAACGGGAGACTTTACAGAAATCATTACACGATTCCTAAGAAAATGAACATTAAAAGGTGGTTAAAAACATCAAGTAACTGTAAATCTTTTAGTGGTAAAATAATAAAGTGGGTAAGATTTCTTGTTCCTAGGTGGTCTGAACTCAAGAACTCTTTAAACGTGGGAAGTTTCAAAGCCTTGAGACTTACAGAATTTCTTCTCCTCCCCATGGTCAGTTCGACCACGGGGAGGAGATATATATATAGACATATCTATATATCTGTATATATAGATATATCTATATATATCTATATATTTGCAAAATAAGCTTGTTTTATACTACAAATGTCTGGTATCTATTAAAAGTTACTCACTCTTCTTGTGGGTTTTACTCCTAAATATGAATAACATAAGAATGAAATTATCACATCTGTGTCAAGTCAGCAGAAATGTCCTGAAACATTGTCTTGATAAAAACTACTTAATAAATAAGATTTTTTTTAAAGCAGGTTAGGCATCCAGATGAGATTTAGTTTAAATTAGTTGTCATTTGAACTTTAAAGCTGCAGAATGTAACTTTTTCACAAATATTTTTTTTTACATATTTGTTGAAACTGTCACCTTTTGAACCTTTAAAACTGCAGCATTTATTAAATTGTGTCTTTTCTGCCACTTTCTATGCTCACCAAAACACTCACAGGTTTGTCGATGGTGAATGAGCTCCAGAGAGGCATGAGGACTTCATGGCTGTAGCCGCTGATGAATCCTTCTTGGTGGAGGATGCAATAACTGCTGTCAGGCTGCAGCATTTGGGGACGACCAAACAGCATGTGCTTCCTTTCTGAAGCAGATTCTAAAAGAGGGCAGATGCAAGTCCTATGATTATTTGCCTGGTAAAACAAATGTTTAGACAGAAATGCTGATGAGTCATTGCTTAATTTTTCCGCTTGCCTGAATTATCCCAAGAACATGTCTAATTTAACCAGACAGCATTTTGTGCAAGTTGGAAAATTCCTAGTTCATATAAATAGAAGAAATTAAATTTTAAGTGAATGTAATAATAATAATAATAATAATAATAATAATAATAATAATAATAATAATAATAATAATAATAAATGGAGTACTTATTTATTAGATACATACTAAGTACTTTATTTTAATATTTACAGAATTGATTGAACAAAGACTTGTCAAAGCCACTTACTTTCCTCTAAAGTCAAGTTCAAACGGCTGTTAAGTTCTTGTTCAATCTAAAAATGGAAACAGGTTGAAGTTAGTTTAGTTTGAAACATTTCTCAGTTACAGCACAATGTAAAAGATTTGACAACTATTACAGAGAGAAATGCAATGTTTTCACGACACAAAGAACTCAAGCTGAACATGTTCAAAGCTAAGACATCTATATGTTTGCAGGACAGTTTTACATATTCTCATTTTATTATACTAAATTTGACCAATAAAGTAAATACTGCTTACAGACTGAATTGCACAATGTAAAATGGAAGCACTTGAGGTTTTGACGAGCCAGCTGTTTTGGCAATGATGAAAGACAGAAGGTATTCCAAAGTGATTTTCCTTCTTTCAGTTTTATCCAGTTGTGAACCATATAATTTCCAGCTGGTCTCTATAAAAGCACTGTTTCTGACTCTGAAAGCCAAGATTCATTCAGTTATGACTAAGTGTCCACAAAGTAGCTCCTGTATTACTGGGCGTTTAGTCAGATCCACTGCCAGTTGTTTCCAGAAAAAGAGCTTTTTTTTTATCTTAAAAGTATTACATTTATCTTAGATGCTGGAAATTGTAGGTGTATTTTCAGTTATTTTAATTAAAAGGAGAACAAAAATTTAACTGAAATGGTTGGAAATTACATGGAATGTGCATAAATCTCAATGGAATTGGTGAGACTGCCTTGAGTTATTGGGTTTCATTATGATATTTTAAATACTCCAGAACTTCCATGGAACCATTATCAAAAGAGTCCCACATAACCTGGATTTAGTTCCATCCAAACTTGTCAGAGCTTTCTCAAAATAGTTTCTACTTTATTTTACTATATAAAGTTGTTTTATGGATCACTGCTGTAATATTTTACACCTGTCAGCAAGTACAAATGATACATGTTGTTTTTCAAAGACATGTTCATTCAAGGACCTCAAGATTAAGAAGAAGACCTTCAATATAGCACAGGATGGAGCAACAGTCTGCATGAAAAATGTACAATATTGGAATACGAAATAATACAGTAGACCTATTACCCGGAGAGACATGAACTGGGTTTATGTCAGGTTTCAGAGATGAAGAAAGATGTGGAAGAAATTCATAACATTTTAAGGTGTGTTTGGAAAATTGCAGAGGCAAACATTATTACATCTTGACCCACAGCAGGGAGTCAGGAGCATCTAGACTTTATTTTTCTGGTCAAGGCTCACACTCCTATGTTTGTTTTGTCTTGTTACCATGGTTATGTGCTTCATGACTCAAGTGAACGTCTGAAAAGGCTGATTGTACAGTTTTCCATGCATCAGGATATGTTGATGCAATGATTCATCATTGATGAATAAGTTACCTTCAGGATTGCCTTGATCAAAAAGCATCTCAAGACTCATCTATGCTACCTTGAAAAGGAATTGGCAATGTGTTGATTTTTCCACATGTTGTCATGTTATAGCCACAACACTTGAGGCCTTTTGTGCACCAAACGGGCTAGGACTGCCGCTGGTTTGCATTTACTTCATTGTCTATTTTCAGATGATTTCCTACTTCTGAGAGATTTGCAAAGCTTGAAATATTGTTTTCTAACCTAATCCTGCTTTCAACTTGTGTGTTCAGATGTTGCCTTCACAAAGCATTTGATACTAATTAGTGTTTTGTGTAATTGGTGTCATTTTTGTATAATTAGTGCCCACTATTTTTGTCTCTTCTCTGGTATGAAAATCTTCATACACTTGAAGCAAGACAAAACTAATTTACAAGTTACTTTTCAGTAGGATATAGTTATAAGATCTTGTTTTAAGTAAATATCTTGATATTGATGAAAAATTACCAATGGCAGATTATTTCACTTATATGGTGGGAAACATTTCTTTGCTATAATTGAAAGAATCTGCCAGTGGAACTAGTACTTTTTAAAATGAATATTAAGGAACTATTGACTTATAACAAGCTCCTACAATTCTCTGAAAAGTTACTTGAAAGCTAGTTTTGTCTTATTTCAAAAGCATAAGATATATGCACTCGAAACTAGACAAAAATACTTGGTGAGATATTGTGTTTTTGAAGTGAATGGATATTTTCTATTAAGTTGTTTTTAATGTGTGTGATTTCTATACTTTTTTCTTTATGATCTTCGTTATTGGACATCCATTTTGCATGTTTTTTTTTTTTTGTTTTTTTTTACTTTTTTGCACTAAAAACCTTTGCACATGAACTGTTACCTGAGATGTGGATGTGCCCTGGTCCATTAGCTGTGAAACAGATCAGGAAAACTAAGACGTTCAGTATACAAACTCCTGGTCGCACGGATGGAGGCAGAAGACAGAAACCAGGAAAAAACAAGACCGGCCGTACAGAGATCAGCTGACTGACGCGTGGTGATACCCGCCCACCCCCGCAGCGGAAACTACAACTCCTGGAAAACAATGCGCGTTTACGACAGCAGGGCAGACTTGACGCTTCCACTGTGTCGCTCTCTACTGTCGTATGCAGGCTGCAGAATTTCCGTGGAGGGTCACATGGAATGCACAGCTGTTGAAGTTCATTCATTTAACCCAGAATCCATGACACAGCTTTTAGTGAGTGTTTTTGTTCTCCACAGGGAGAGGGAGACCACTGCACAGCTGTGGATTGCAGCGGGGTTGCTCTGCCGCAAAACCATCTGAAGAAACGACAAGTTCCATCTTCTCTAAAATAAGTAGTCCACAAAATTGTTCATTTAAAAATAACAATCTGTGGGATCCAGAGTGTCTTGCAATGTGAACAGGGAACTTTACCCAAATGTGCATCACATTTTCTCCATTTACTTCATGAGAGTGAGACCCGTCGCCAGTCTCTCTTCCCTGGGTGCAGAATGCAGGATGCAGTCTGATCAAAATAACTTCCTGGTGTGACGATTACAGTCGATGGTAAGCACCCCAGAAATGAACCACACTTTTTACATTTATTTATTTGTTTAAAAGCAACATCACTGTGGGTTGATTTAGATTCTATACAGATTCAAAAATAGAAGGAATCTATACTATTTTTCCAAATAGTGTTTTGGCATCTGTCTTACAGTTTGGATTATTTTAGTCTTTGAAAATTAAAAAAAAAAATAAAAAAAAATAAAACTTTCACTCATTGTAGCAACGATTTGTGAGACTACATATTTAACCATACAGGCTGCATCAGATAAGTAAGAACACAAAAACAGAAGCAAGCCATTTTCTCTGGTATGATTGAAATGATGCCACAATTTCTTTAATCTGCTAATTGTTGTTTGCCAATGAAACATTTTGATTTGGCATAAAGTGAATTTACTTTTGAACAGTTACATATTGTTTTGTTCTTAGTTTTTCAAAAATGAAGAGAAACGTGTCCTTTCCTCTCACCCTAGACTAACAGTGGGTAATTTCTATAACATGAAGCCATGAAATGATACTGACCAGGTCTGGGCATTTGCATCCCAGGTCGTCTTCAGGAGTTAGACTGATGAACGGGCACTGAGTCGGCTCACTTTGCTCCGCAGGGTGAGTTGGGTTGTAAAATGTTTTGCTAAGAACATGATTCATGCTGCCATGGGTCCCGTTGTTGTCATATGGAGAGATCTCTAACACGTCTGGGAATGACAAAAGAAAAGATAAAAAGTCTTTGGTGTTTCTTAGCTTTTCAAGACAATACTTTTCACAATAACTGTTTACATTTTAAATTTAGAGTTAACATTTGGGCTTAATTTTATTGATCATATTTTTTTCTTTCAGACATTAAACACTTACCACACATTAAGTTGTAGAGCTCAATGTTAGCAAAGGGTTCAATTGTGGTGTTTTGTTGAAACTTTGGTCCATAGCTGAGAAACATTGCCTGTAAAGAAAGAATAAACTTGGTTCTTTTGTATTTGCTATGAATTATAAGTCAGGTGGGCAGGTTTCCAAAATGGAGGAGAACTCTTTACTTACATGCATGCTCTCAACATCGTTGTCATAGCCGTGATTCCCACCTGAGCAGAATGAAAGTGATCCTGTGGATCTGTGGGGAAAAAAAATATTTTTTTTACATTTCTGCTTCCAGTCATGCATTACTGACTGGAAGCAGTGGAAACATCAACAGCTAAGGGAGACAGTGACTAAATCTCAATAGTATTGCATGAATCAAGCTATGGTAATAATCACAAAATAATGAGAACAAATACCTGCTTGTTTAATCATTGCCTTCTAGTCTTTCTTTGATTATCAGGAGAAATTGGGCTTTTTTTTAAAGGGATGAATAATTTCCTGAATGAATAATACTATAATAACAATATGGTAAAATGGTTCCACAGTCTCAATGCAATCAACTTATGTTTGTCACCTTGAATGTTCAAGCTGTTAATGTGTTTTCTTTTGGTTTTGTTTGGTGTTTTGTGCATTTTTGAGTTACTTGTCTGTATGTTTCTTTTGAAATATAAAAGACAATAAACAGATTTTTGAAAAAAAAAAAAAAAAAAAAAGGTTCCACAGTTATGAAAACTAAAGGCTTTCTTGATGTGAAAACTGTTATAAATGTCTTCTTTTATGTCTGCTCTTCACCAAAGAGTATTATTTGTCTGCTCTTTGGTGAATCTGTCTGATTTTGATGGCTTTGTACACAGAGATGGCCTTTCTTTCATTTTCTCTATCCATTTATACGTGTAAATACAATATAATGAGTAGGAGTCATATTTTTAAAAAATAAATAAATAATACACAGTGGCGCAGTTGGTAGCACTGTTGCCTTGCAGCAAGAAGGTCCTGGGTTTGATTCCCAGCCCGGGTTCTTTCTGCATGGAGTTTGCATGTTCTCCCTGTGCATGCGTGGGTTTTCTCCGGGTACTCCGGCTTCCTCCCACAGTCCAAAAACATGACTGTTAGGTAAATTGGTCTTTCCAAATTGTCCCTAGTGTGCATGGTTGTTTGTCCTGTCTGTTTCTGTGTTGCCCTGCGACAGGCTGGCGACCTGTTCAGGGTGACCCCGCCTCTCGCCCGGAACGTAGTTGGAGAGGTAGGCACCAGCACCTCCAGACCCCTTTAGGGACAAGGGTGAACAGAAAATGGATGGATGGATGGATGGATGAAATAATAATAATAATAATAATAATAATAATAATTTAAGGATGCAAAAATGCTTAAATATCAGATAAAAAAAAATTATATCAATAAAGTAAATTATATTCTGTTCTAATTGTGACGCTTTTATAATTTACACATTATTTTATTATTTTGTTGTTCTTTCTTTTAGGTCAGTTGATTTATTTTATTTACCCATCAAAGCCTCCTGCTGGTAGGTAAATAATTTCTGAACTGTACATGAAAGAAAATCCCTTTTGATCATTTGTTGTTCATGAGGGTCCAAAACATCTTAAGTGATACTTGAAAAAGTAAAAAAAAACAAAAAAACACATGAGAGTTTTGACATAAGTTCTGCACAAAAATGTAAGCCAACATTGTTTATTGCAGTTAGGATACACAAATTGCAAGTAATCAATGAATACCTCTCAAACTGCCATTTTGGCTCCACCAGGACAGTGACATCTTCAATACGTCGACTGTTAGCGTAGTGGAGCCGCTTTGGTAGGTTGGACTTCAAGTACGGTGTGATCTTCTGGTCCGGCTTCTTGCACTTAAATTACCAAAACCAAAAATAGTGATTTTATAATAAATATCACTTTTTAAATAGATATTATCCTTTAATTTTGTAAAACGTAACTTTACGCTTTACGCATGGGAGGTAATTTAAAAATTTTTTGCATTTAATGTAAACCTTAAAGTCCTAAAATAATCTGTCAGAAAAGTAATACTTTTCTCCACCCATGTATACAGTAATTATTGATGTAAATACTTACACTCATATTAGCAACAAGTCCAGCAGAGTCCACTGTTGAGGAAGAAACATGTTAGTCATTTCAGAATTATTCATACTGTCAAGAAAATCCGAGGTCATCCCACTTCCCCATGCTGGAGATTTTATTTTAACAGTAACAATAAATAAAGTTACCTTTGAAAATAATCACACAGGTGAT
>CAEFZX010017937.1:0-56082 GCA_903066825.1 Alfaro cultratus
GCTGTGATTACTACTTTGCACACACTCTGCATTCTCTTGATGAGCTTCAAGAGGTAGTCAGTCACCTGAAATGGTTTTCACTTCACAGGTGTGCCCGGTCAGGTTTTTCTACAATCTAAACTACAATTTTCATAGTCATGGAAATAAAGAAAACCATTTGAATGACCAGGTGTGTCCAAGCTTTTGGTCTGTACTGTATATAATTAGCTTCTAACTAGTAAAACACTGTAAAGGATTGGGGGTAAAATTGTTTCGGTAATTTTATTTATTTTTCTTTGTTTGCAGTAAAAGCTTTTGTTTCATCCAGCAGCTCAGGTTGATCAATTAGAAGGAAACTTGTTTTTTTCAGGACACAATTTTTTTTCTCAGTTTGATTTATAATAAATAAAACCATTAATACAATTTGTTCAAACTTCACCTGCAGTTGCACTTTTCATGCACCAGGGGAGCGCAAGGGAGCAAGGTCCTAGCCCCTCCCATATGCCGTCCCCCTGCGTCCTGGCCCTCCCACATCCTGCCCAGTCCCCCTCCCCACTGCCCCACCCTGCCATCTGGTGCTTTTCACACAATGGCGTGCCCGTGGACACATGCACGTACGCACACACTGCCGGGAATCTTTTCTCCTCATTTCCTTTCACAGTGGAAAAACAGGATGAAGGGGCTCTTTCAGCCTTGAGGTTACCCTGGAAACTCCTTTATTCTTCTCCTGTCAAACTCTTACATCGCAACACCAACACTTCTATATAGAGTGACAGAATGGAAGTTTAAAGTTTAAAGGGACCAGAGCAACAGCTGTCTCACTGTCTGTCATAGATGACACTAAGAGTAGCTTTTCCCCTCGTTTTTTATATTGTCTGTCTTCTCAGTTTTAATAGTTTTATACTTCTAAAGTTCTAAACTGAAACCATGTGAAGTTCTTTATAAGTTTCCATGAAATACCAAAGATTTGGCACAGGATCTATGTATGTATGTGTTTTTATTTCTCTGGATCACACTCAGCAGCTTTTTTTTTTTTTTTTTCAAAGAGCTTTTCAGCTCAGGAATATTGATGTTTAAACTCAGCTCCCTCTTCTCAGTTTCTGTTTAGACAGCTTCCAGACCTGGAATGCAGAATGGAAAAAGTTAGGTTGGTATTATATAAAGTTAATATGAGGGTTTTCTTTCATTGTGCCACAAGGGGGCCCATGAAAAACTCTTGATGCTACAAATATACAATGAAACACATCATCTGTAAGCTTTTAGTGGGTTAAAAATAAACCACTGGGATCTACAAACAGGGAGTGGTGATGAGAGGATGAATAGGCTACATGAAAAGGCTGAAAAAGCCATAGTGAAGAGAAAAGGTTTTGCTTTATGAAAGAGGGATGAAACTTCTTTTGAGTGCATGCTTTAGGTTCAGCTTGGCCAGATATGAAAGAGTTTTATGTTTTTTTTAATTCCTTTGTCTCGCTTTCTACCCCTCCTTTTCTTTCTATATTTCTTTTTCTTTTATGTTTCAACTAAGCTTGGCTACACATCACTCTCTTCACTCCACATTTTTGTCCTTTTAAGGAGTGAGGAAATGAGAATAGAAAGCTAGCTGAAATGGGGTGAAGGACACACTCTCTGAGCTCACTAACTGATAAACAGACTCCTCTTTGTGCAGACGGACACACAAACACGACACACAGTTTGTTACGTATTGACAAAATCCCCATCATGACTTGGCTCCGCGTGATTCTGCTGAAACCCGCTCCTTTTCTTTTTTCCCCCCTCCAACTTTCTGCATTTTTTTGGTCTCTCCACATAATTAAAAGCAGATGTCAGCAATGGAAGAATTTCTACCATGACACACACACACAGCCCCTGCCAGTGTGCACTCACACACAGACGCACACGCAGACACACATGGTGCCAAGCAGCTGTCGAGGGGAGAAGAAGGTGGGGGTGTTCCAGGAAAGAAGGATTGTGTGTCCGCCTGTGTTAAAGCAAAGTTGGTTTGTTTTTGCAATAAAACCTGTTTTTTTGTTGACTATCAACAAAACAGACCATAAAAACATTTCTGTCATGTGTTTTCAGCACTCCACAATTGTTTTGTGCTGGAAATGTTTACAGTGTGTGTGTCTGGTCAGACATGTGTTCTGCCTCCATCATCTTTCTTTCCTCCCCCACTATGACTAAGTGTAACAGGATGCAGTGCTCTGTAGTCGCCGCCAGAGGTGCCATCGGCTCATAAATGAAAAGCCCTTGTACATGTAGAAACCACGGAGCAGCCATTTTACGGTCTGCACACCAGACCCCATTTTATGAATCAGCTATGATGTCAACACAGCTCAGGCTGATTCTATTGGCTAAAGCGCAGCCTGAGCTTTAGCTCTGTACATCCACACATATGCTTCAGTTCTGGGTCTGCCTCTGTCTGAGACACACACACTGACCCACTGACATGATGCTTCCACTGGGTCACCAGTCCTGCTCAGAGGGATTTTGTACTCTCCTAAGTCTGTGCTGTAGTTAGGCCTGTCACAATAATAAATTTTGCTGGATGATAAATTGTCCCAGACGTTATTGCTAATGAGTATAATATTCCTGTTTTGAGAGCATTTTCAAGCAATATAATGGCATAATAATGTAAGAACACATTTAATAAACATTAAATTCAGATGAACATTTAATACTGGAACTGAAAGACATTTTTTAAATATTCAAAATAAATAGAACTAGAAAAAAAACCCAAATAAAATAAATTATGAAGTCTTTGTAAACAAAATTGTTCTTCAAAAACAGTGCTAATTTACACCAAAGCACCAAATTGAAAAATTTCGTCATCCAATTTTGGTATAAAGAGGGAGAAAACAGTTAAGTTGTGGAATTGGAAATTGTTGACCCTGCTTTAATACATTATTCGACTTATTACTTGTTGTGAAAGGACTAGCTGTAGTTTTTACTTTTCTTACAAATTTGTTGAAACATGGTTACTGTTGAATGTTGTAAATTTTCCTACTGCTGTTTGTAGAAATACTTTTCCTCCAATTTTGTGTCTTGCTGAAGTGAAAATTGGTTTGGAGATATATAATTTTTTTTTTTTAAATCTCATCTCTCCTCGTCCAGTAATATGTTCAGCTGTGACTTGCTGTGGTTATGTGTTTGTGCAAAGATGTTATTTCCTCATTGATGTGTGGATTTTCCTATCCTGTGTCTATATTGGCTACCTTCCTGTCTTAGTTTCCTGCATGGACTATGAGAAGAATTGGATACACAATAGTGCTTTACATGGTAACCATCCACACAGGTGGCTGTTTTCATAATCCCAAATATACTAAAACAATAAAAATTCTTTGTTGAAAAGTTCTTATCTCTGTGAGATAAGTTTCATAAAGTGGAATCTACTGCTGAGGCAAATGATCTTAAACCCAGTGACACACTCTTCTCTCAGTGTGTGTCTAAATGAGGACATGGTGTCCTCATTAGGACCATTGGCAGTTCACAGACTGTTGAACTGACTGCCGTCTCTCATTCAGACAGAGGACTCTTTGACTGGACTTGTGGATGAATAGAGCTGTTATCCTGTGGCAATTATGTGACTATGTGGTGACTGCTGACACTTCCACTGTTTGAATCAGGCCTCTTCAATAAACTGTGCAACATGATAAAGAAATTAATGCATATAGGCTGTGCAAAAAGCAGGTTGGGTCTTATGCTGCTAATAACACAGGTGAAAATAGATTTGTCTGTTTGATTTCCTGTCTTTTTTTTTTTTGTACAAATTGCAATACTTTTGTTTAGTAGTATTTTACATTATGGTGTAGAAGCACCATACAGGAGAGCTATGGGGTCATCCTGACCAGCAGTTCTCTAGAAGAACTGCTGCTCTTGTTAAACTAGAACTAGTTTAGAACTAGAACTAGTTTAACAAGAACTAGTTCTAAGGTCAGTTTAAAGAGCTTAAAACAGAGCTAGTACATGATCACATTTAACCACCTAAACATTCTGTCCTGAATTCAGTCCCAACATACGATGGTTTTAGACCATGACATCGATATTCAATTTGTATCTAAATTGTGTCCTCATCTAGCATTTTCATTCTGGCCTTCACACTTAAAAACGTCTATTTATTCCTATTTTGTTCTTTTCGTTCATCTAAATGTAGTGTGTGGTGTCAGAATTCCCCATAAAGCCGCTCTTGTCTACTCACTTAGGGATAAACCAAAACTTAGATGTGAAATCAGCCATTTTTTTAGCATTACAGAAATCAAAATTGATACAGAAAAGCATAGACGCTCAATAGTTTTTACTTTGAGTCCTTAAACTTTTGAGGCATTGTCAGTTCTGTGATCATAAATTAATAAGCAGTGATTGAATAGATATTTCCTGACAGAAGCAGCAGGACAGCTGTGACATCCAGAACTCTGCTGACCTTAAACCCAATGTGCCTGGAAACAGCAAGCTGTTATGTGACCAAAGCCCATGTGACTGTTCATCTTTCATTCCTAATTCTCATCCAGTTCATATCCACCCCCACACTGACACATCCTTACAGTCACAACTCTGACCTTGTCAGAACCAGTTAATCTAAAGTGTCTCTTCTCAGTGTTTGTGTGTGTACGGATGCATAAGTTTAATGCAATGTCTGAATGCCCCACAGTAAACAGAAGTCTGGCCATGTTTAAAAAGCAGTAGCTCAACAGAGACGTTACCCACATTTTAATGCCATTTCATGTTAGTTTGGTATTACCCGGGGCAGCTCAAACAAAAATCCAACACCTCAGTGACATCATACAGTTGGACGAGAGTGAAAACGGCAAAGGCCATACCAACGCTGTCACTTTTAATATGCATCACACAGGCATTGTGATGCATATTAATCTATCGGTTTTTATCCTTTAGCAATACTTATCATACACCTATTTATGCTCCACAGTCGCCTTATATGAATAAGAAGGTTTGAATGACCTTTTCTTTTAATGTCTCCAGTTAAAAAAGACCAGGATGGTGGACAGGAAAAACAGACACAGAAGAAGAAGGTGAAGGAGCTAAAGGTTCTTGATTCGAAGTCTTCACAAAATCTCTGTAAGTCACTTGAAGAGAAAAATAAATCATCTATAAGTACTTTCTTTTGTTTTTGTTCATGAGGCAATGTTTTTCTTTGTCTTCTTCATGTAGCAATTTTTCTGGGATCATTCCGTCTTCCTTACGAGGAGATCAAGAATGCAATCTTACAAGTCAACGAGAAGATTCTCACAGAGTCCATGGTTCAGGTACCAAGATCAGTCTACCAAAGAGGTCAAAGGTTATGTTTAGGTTTCCATTTTTTATGCAACTTTCCCTCAGTCAATACAAAGAGGGGGAAGCTACATCTAGCTGTAGGTTCTTCAGCTAGATTACATTTTATTTTATATTTGCACCCAATAAAAATAGTTACCTTGTATTTTAAAAATTACATATAATAGCATGCAGTTATGTAGGAGTCTAAACTCTACATGTTTATTTGTTTAATTAATTTTCTATTTTCTTCATGTCTCAGTCTGTTTTATAAATAGTCAGACATGCATTGGTAAAGTAGTAACTTCAGGCATACATGAATATAATCTTCTATTTTGGTCTCTGTATCACATAGAACCTGATAAAACAACTTCCGGGTCCTGAGCAACTAAGTGTTCTTGGAGAGATGAAGGATGAATACGATGATCTGGCTGAGTCTGAACAGTTTGGAGTAGTGGTAAGAAATTATCATCACACACAAATGCAAATAAATATAAAACGCAATGAATGAAACACGAGATATGTGCATATTCATGCATATTAAGGTGTATTTGGTGTTTGAACTCTTAAAATAAGCAGATATAAACGTTTTCAGAGGGAGTCTCATGTATTTCTGGGTTTTAGCTATTCAGAGCGGCTGTGATCCCCCGCGAATACTGGGGTCTAATGAATTATACATAACCGTTTTGTTTTTGTGAACAGCCTAAATGGCAACTGGTTTAAGTATCCGAATGTTCTGGACCTACTAGTTTTATATATATATATATATATATATATATATATATATATGTGATGACTGAGCCCAAACATGCCAGGGACATTGATTTGACATCATCACATTTAAAATGTTGACACTGAGCACTGAAGGCATACGTGACACAAAATATTTTCATGCCCACAAAGAAAGCTTGTATTGTTCAGCTGTCTTATATTGACTGTTACTAATGCACATCTGTGTTAATACACACACTCACATACTGGCAACCACTGCACCAAGAAGGGCCCTCTAATCCTCCATACCCTGGTTTCTCCAGATGTCCAGTGTGAAGCGACTGATGCCCCGGCTTCAGGCCATCCAGTTCAAGCTGCAGTTTGAGGAGCAGCAGAACAACATCAAGCCAGATGTGGTGGCTGTGACGGCTGCCTGTGAAGAGCTCAGGAATAGCAACACATTTGCCACGCTGCTGCAGATCATTCTTCTAGTTGGAAACTACATGAATTCCGGCTCTCGAAATGGAGCCGCATTCGGCTTCTCCATATCCTATTTGTGCAAGGTGAAGAATAGATATGTTATTTAGGGGGTAAAAGGATACTTATCCTCAAGAGGACTTTGGTATGGAAATATTGAACAATGACCTGAATAATGGACTGTTATGCATAGTTCTTTCTTTGCAAAACTATTGATACTCCTTTTTGTCATGTTATGTTACACCCACTAGCCTCAGTGCATTTTCTTTTTGATGTCATAAACCAATACAAGCCAACTATTCAAATTATTTTTTTTAGCAACAAAAGATCTGAAAAGTGTGGAATCGATTTATATTCAGCTACTTCAGTTCTTTGCAGAACCCACGGTTACTGCAATTAAACCCACAAGTAGCTTCGGCTTTCTCTGCCACATTTCCACTTGAAATGACCTACTGAGAATTCAAACTGAGAAGCATCTCCCCCCCTAGCATGCATCCCGTACTTCCTTACCCTATGTGCATTTCTTTCTGCACTTCCAAATATACCTTTTCTTTTTTCCTGCACAATCACCTTGCTATCTCTAACCAAGCCTAACTAGTTTTCTTCTATGTAGCTTATTGTTAGCTTTAATTTTACCTGAATTATGTTCATTTGTAAGTCGCTTTAAATAACAGGTGTTTGCCATATGCATAAACATAATTTTCAGTTTCTTTCTTGCCACAAATTCTCATTTGGATATAGGTCTGCTTTGACTAGTCCATTCTAACTCATGCATTTGCATCTAGAATAGTCATTAATAAAATAGAAATAACCTAAGTGGGAATTTGGCATGTCATCTTTTTTTTTTTTTTTTTTTTGACTCATTTATTTTCCAGCAAAGTCCATCCAAAGAAACATGGATGGAGATAAGATGATCAAATCTCAGCTCTAGATTTGATAATGAAGGGAGCAGAATACAAATGCATGCCACACTTCTCAGATCATCACATAAGATGCAATACACTAAAGTTCTGGAGATATGAATAGTGTTAGTCATGTCTCTAACACTAATTTGGCACTAATTTCATCAGCCAACTAATTTTACAGTTTATTGATTGTCATAGATATTTTAAATTTTAATGGAGTCTGTTAAGTAATTTATCTGGTTTCAGTTCATACATCGTGTTAACTTTAACACTCAAAGTCAGACTTAGGAAAACAGAAAACATGCAGACATTTGATGTTTGATTTTTTTTCATGTGATCCTTTTTAAAATCTATTCTGTTTTCCATTAGCTGCGCGACACCAAATCAGCTGATCTGAAGCAGACACTGCTCCACTTTCTTGCCGATGTTTGCAATGAGCAGTATGCTGATGTCATGAAGTTTCCTGAAGAGCTTATTCATGTGGAAAAGGCCAGCAGAGGTATATAGGACACTCAGCCTTTAATCTAATCCAGTTTAAGCAATTAACTATCCACTTCACCTGGTTTTACCCACAAGACATGTAGTTAAGATGGTTGGGGCTGCATGTTTTTTACTGTAATCTCTATGTAATAAATGAAATATTTTGAGATTTTAAATGCCATATGACTTATAAATGATGATTCAGCTATATATCCATAGTCAGACATGTGTGAGAATGATTTAAGTTCTTAAAGCTTATTATTATTAGCATATATTGAATATTTCTAATGCAAACTGATGTGGTCATATTACAGTCTTAAATTTTTTTTGCCGTGCAGTTTCTGCAGAGACGATTCAGAAGAATTTGGAGCAAATGGGGCGTCAGATCAAAAGCCTGCAGAAAGATCTGGAAACTTTCCCTCCTGCACAAAATGAAAATGACCAGTTTGTGGAAAAAATGTCTATATCCTTTGTCTATCTGATATAATACTAGTATTCTTATAAGAAAAAAAACACAAGAAATTTTGTATTATTTCAACAACTAGCTCACTGTGATGTGAGTTTTACGTACCTTAACTGTATGATTTCACAGTTTTGTAACCTACGCTCAAGAACAGTATGAGAAACTGGATGGGATGCATAAAAATATGGAGAAGCAATACACTGAACTTGGAGACTACTTCGTATTTGATCCAAGAAAGATGTCAGTGGAGGAGTTCTTTGGAGACCTCCACAGCTTCATAAACATGTTTCAGGTGTGTGCTTGGAAAAAAAATGTTGTTTTAGTTTAAATACTGAAATCTTTACAGATGGTGTATAGAAATGGAGTTTGAAATATGTCATAGATGACAGGCAATTAAAACCAGACTTCAATCATGTCAGTTTATTCTGTGTTTTAACAGTAAATTCGCCTCTGGAACGTTTTACTTGTTTTACCTGCTACAGGTTGTAACCATCAGTCTCTGCTTTTGAAGTTTTGTTTACATTGCACACCCTCTTCAGATGCCTCTTTACTGATGATGCATAGACTTGAAATACTTCTTTCTATTCTTGCACTGTCTTAGTTACATTTGCTGTGCTTATTTTTCTTCCTCTTACAGCAAGCGGTGAAAGAGAACCAGAAGAGGAAGGAAGCTGAAGAGAAGATCAGGAAGGCCAAGCTGGCTAGAGAAAAAGCAGAGAAGGAGAAAGAGGAGAAACTGAAAAGAAGCCAGCTTCCTGACATCAACGCAGGTCATGATTGCAGAGTCTTTTGTCTTTACCTGTGTGTGACTGAAGCAGACTCACACAATCCACATCTCTCAATTTGTATTTCTCTCACATTCCAGTTGGGGGCAGTCAGAGTCCACACTTCTGTGTAATATGTTTGTGTGTCAGTGTGTGAGTGTAGCTGATGAAGCCTTCCATATTTATAGACCAGAGTTAATCTGATGTTGATGACTTGTTTTGAAGCAATGAACAATGAACCTTCAGATAAAGTGAAGACACGGAGGTGGATACAAGTAACGGCTTGACCCTTTTTTATGCCTCTAAAGTTTTGGGGGATTTTCTTTTATGACACAAATGTGGTTTAAAAAAAACAACTTAAATCTCTTTATCAGCAAATGCAGATTTCCAGCCTTCTATTTGATGCTAAAAATGCTCTTAGCGTATCGCCCCATGTAATACAACCCACCACTCTCATCCCTGCATGCACAGAGTTAGCACTCAAATCCTGCCTTGCAGACACACATTTATGCACAGAGACTTTTCCCCCTCTTTCAGTCTGTGACCTACTTTAGTACATTCCTCCTTTTTCTGGCTCCATTTGAGTTCTCCAGAGACTCTGCTCTTCCAGGGTCAAACTTTTTACAGCCTCAGTGCTTTTCATCTAGTTACTGATTCTGTTTTGCTTTGCTCATGTGCTAAAAAGAACTCTGGTGGCTAATATGAGTGGTTTCTTTTTGTGTTTGTAGCTTAATAAAAGTTTTTTGTTTTTTTATGGAGTTTGACCTACTCCTCCATGTCCCATCTGGCATGTCATCTTTTTTTTTTTTTTTTTCTGATTCCTATTTATTTTTCTGCCATTCATGTAAAGGGCACTTTAAAAGAACCCCTACTCTGGATATTGTTTCATCCATGTTGAAAAACATGCTGATAGTGATTAAATTTCATGGTCATCCTCTGGAAGCACACACTATAGTAACTTCATAGAACTTGAAAGATAAGCACAAGTGTGTGTGTGTGTGTGTGTGTGTGTGTGTGTGTGTGTGTGTGTGTGTGTGTGTGTGTGTGTGTGTGTGTGTGTGTGAGTGAGGGAGCATTTACATACAGGTGGCACATTTGACTGCGCCTGGAGTCATTCGACACCCCCTATTTGAATTTAACCATACACAAATCAGTCTGATATGTGCACATCTGCTCTTTGTTTTGCATTTGTTTATTATCCTCATACTAAAATTTAGTTGAACAGAGTTCTTTCAGTAGCTGGTCTTTAACACGCTGATATCTCTGCTTTTATTTGTTCCTCCTGTCTGCTATCTCACATGCTGTCACTATCTCATGATTTCACTTAATGCTTCTATGTGTAAATCCCAAATGCTTGTAAAAAACCTGGAAAGGTCAGTGTGTGTTTGCAGTTTGTGGCCTTCTCATTCCTATGTGACTCAGTATGCACGTGTTTAAACACATGATGATAGTTACTATGAGCTGCTGTGAATGGCTCATTCTTCACATACTCCTCACATACTTAAATTATCTAATCATGTATTTTGACTATATCTGAAGGACGTGGGGGTCAGGATGGTGAACAGGGTCAGGAGTTTGATGCCACACCCAAAGGTTCACATTCTCCATCTGGACTTATAATGTGACGTTTGCACTCATTAGATCTGACGGCTGCTGTACCGTATATTTACAACTAGATGTCAGTGGTGTCCGCAAAAGACTGTTAGAGGCTGCGTGTTCTCATAAAGGGTGTGTGCTGATGTGGTTTGAACAAATTCAAGTGTTGGTATGGGAACTGCCACTGGGAGTGCTCACACTCCACACATAGAGTGAGTAGAGGATCAATGAGGTGTGTTGGGGAGGGGATGGAGGAGAGCAGGACAGCAGCAGATGGTTTGCTGCGGATTAGGCTGTGTTGCCGTCACTTTGAAAAGAGGGTAAGATGAAGGTAGGAGAAAAGCATGAGATATGAGAGGATGAAATGGGATAAGCCTGGCTTGCCTCACACTGGGAAGCTGTGAAAGAGGGATTCTGTTTTAGCACATTAGAAAAATAAAAATCCTGTCTCCATCTCTCAGCTGTCGTGTTTTTCACAATGTTATATTCTTTGTTTACAATCTACTTCATTTAGTAAATTATGTCATTAAAATTCTCATTAGCAAATGTGTGAACATCCACTAGAGGTGCTGTTGCTTCACAAAAGACACTGTGCAATGTGTGTGTGAGGACACGTGTGTGTGGAGAGGAGGGAAAAGTGGGTGGGTGTATTTGTTGCACAGGAACATGCCAGTGTGTGTGGGTTTCAGCAGATCCGATCCAGATAGACAGCTTTAAAAACTCGCACTCTAATGCTATTGCACTAATTAATCCTTCTTACCATCTTAGTTGCTCTAAGTGCTGCTACTCCGTTTTATGCACTCTGCTGTTTATGTACGAGAAGACACCTTGTTTTTGATGCTTTAGCTTTGGCCATATTGATTTAAGAAGCATTTTTCAACATCTAATCACAAAACAAATTCCTTTAAACATATAATTATCTACATTAATCCTGACTAACTTGCCATGATCTCTCCAACGTGGCTGAATCCTGGAAAGTTTTCACACTTTACACCTTTTTTATTAACAAGTTGAACTTTGTTCAAGTGTTTGTTTGTTTTTTCAGTTTAAAAGATCCAATACTACATGTTGTCATCTAAAACTGGAAAAACATAGTGCAAGAGATCATGGGCTCGCTACATCATTTTTAGTTTTCTTTGGGTGTTTCCTGAGACCAAGAAAAGCATATCTAGTAAACAGCCAGTTTACTGTTTGACCTCAGAAGTGCCTCCAGTTTATTTTCACAAGTAGGTTTGTGTGTTTCTGTGCCTCCACGACTGCTTTAAGCGAACCATGTGATTAGCGTAAGTGGAAATATGCCAGATGTGTTCACCCTGAAGAGGAAAACTGCAGTCTGTTTTCTTTTTTCTGCTCTTTTGGTGCAGTTCCAGTTCTTGGACATTGAGGGGTGTATGTGAACCACGTAAGACTCTGAGTGAGCCTTGCAGAGAGACTTTCTCAGACATGACAGGCGACACCACAGACCATCTGGTGCATGGCTTACTGCAGGATTAAACACTGTGTGTTTGTGTGAGCTTGGCATGTGCTCTATGTTTGGGGGCTGGGAAGGTGACGGCATAAACCTTTAACCCTAAGGCCTACTTCCCCTTTTCCAGAACCTTTCGTCCCTTTTCAGAGTCAGAGAGACATAATTAAAAGCATCTGTCTGTGTGCTAAACTCTGCCCCCGACTGCTGCCCATGAAGCACACACACACACATGCATGCACACAGTGGGCAACCCATAACCAGACAAAGGTATGAAGCACTTTTGTCTGGTAATGGTCCTCAGACACAGAGGCTGTGCCGAGGATCAGGATGTAAACAAACAGACAGAGCCCACCATCACAGATGACACAGGCAAACATCAACAAACTCCAGATTTATATTCAGTCAGTACAAATTTAAAATGTAGGCCTCAATTACAGATGCATTTTGGGGTGTGTCTTTTTAGTTGGGGGTTTATATATTTTCAGAAGATGGCTTCCTCAGACTGAACCATGCAGTTTTTAGCAGTGACGGTTTAACTAGGTCACTGCCTATCTGGGTTAATGAAAACAACCACATGTCGGGAACATATATCCATTTTCTATGTATGTGTTTGCAAGTAAGAAAAATGACAACCCAGATAATTTAGCAAAAACAATCTTTTCTGATCAGGAAAGAAAATGACTGATCTGAAACTGGTGCTGATTTATACTAACCCTCTGATTTAGGTAGTTTTTTTTTAATGAGAATAGATAGATATTTCCATGTACATCCACTTAAGATAACTTAACATTTGTTGATGGATTTCTGACATTGTGTTTTCTTTTTATTTACAGAGGGTGATGAAACTGGTATCATGGATGGCCTGTTGGAGGCGCTGCAGTCAGGTGCTGCTTTCAGAAGGAAGCGAGGACCTCGACAAGCAGGTACCCATTCTCACAAAACATGGTGATCTTTCAGCTTCCTGTCCTCTGAGATAGATGTGTTTTATACCTACTGGGCAGAAACACATGGCACATCTGAGACTTATTTGCTTATTTCCCCTCATTTCACTGTGTGTGTGTCTGTGTCAACGCTCAGCAACAGATTTGTTTATCTTCCCCATCTCTGTTGCATGCCTCAGAGGCAGCACGGGTTGGTTTAATTTTTGGGATGTAGTAGCAGAGAACAAAGCCAGTGGCATCAGATGCTGGCACAACAACAAAGTAAAGCGAGGGTGCCATGAATGGGTGTGGGCAGCAAAAAATCCAGTGTGGCGAATGATAAAGGTGTGGTCATAGAATAGGAAAACAGAGATTTAAAACTAGGGAAAGAACCAAACAAAATGTGAGTGGAAACTTAAATAAAAGGACATCAGGGAGTAAGAAATAAGCCACACATGTTATAAATGTAAAGTTTTTTCTTTTAAAAAGTGTTATGCTCAGTATGGCAGATTGGAAAATAATTGTTTCCTTATTTGGTGAAACTTTACTGTTCTGAAGTTAAAGGATTTTTTTTTGTTAATCCTTTGGAGATTGGTAGTCATTTGTAAATTATTTACTGTCAGACTTGCTTCCTTACTTTAAGTAAAATTAATCCTGTCCTACATTAAGTAAAATGTCTTTGAAAATCCGTCCTTTAATTAAAAGTATTCATTCAGTGAAGGGGATTTCAAAATTTAAAAAATATATTTTTGAGAGCGATACAATTATTGACGTCTCAAATATTAATGTACTTGAAGTATTTGTGTGTTTTTGTGCAGAAGTATGAGATAGAGACCAACTTGTCCTAACCACCGTTTAAAAATGAGAAATCCAGGAAAACATGTCATTCAACAAAGCCAGATCTATGTTGATTTTGCAGAGCTGAATCAGCACACTGCAGTCTATTTGGTCCTTCTCAGGTAGTTTAACTCTTTCAGTTATTTCAATAAGAGATTGGGTAATTTTAACACTTGAAAAAGTTAAAACTACTCAGTCTCTTTTTGAAATAACTGAAAGAGTTAAATTAATTCTGAAAAGGCCCACAAAGACTCGGCATAGTGCTGATTTACTCTGGCAAATTGGCTGCTTACTCGGAGCAATTATCCAAAACTTTTTGCATTTGTGCAGCAATATGGCCTTCTGGTCAGACCACGTCAGTGAAATCAATAATGAACACACTTTGGACAACAACTTAACCTGAATGTTGTTTCGGCAAGTTATCTGTTACCATGCGAGTTAGATAATGTCCAGTGGCCATTAAGAGTAAGCAAAGGAGATGGTGTGTGTGTTCATTCACATGCAGTTTAGTGTATGTTCTCAAATTGTAGAGGAGTGTGTGCAAACCAATCCGTCCCTCAATAGAAGCCAGATGTGAAGGTTTGTTACAGCGCAGGGTTGCTCAAAGTCAGAGGGGTAGACTGTGTTGCTGTTTTTCTTTTGATCTGAAATTTTTTAAACTTCATTCTTGCTGATGCTTTCATTTTAATCTGTAAATGTGTTTACATATTGTTGTTGACTTGCTCTAGCAGTTGTAAAACTCATGCTGTGGTCCTTAGTTGACCACAGTGAGGAAATCTTTGAGTGCAGAAAGCTCTGCCGTAATAAAGAGCGCTGTTGCATTTCTTCCAAATTCACTGAGACAAAAGTGTGGGGCGAACTGGAGGGAGAAGAGAATGGGAAGAAAAAAAAGAAACTGGGGCCCAGCGTGGGGTTCACTCAGTCATCCATAACACTGTTTGGGCACCTAACACTCCTTTACATGGAAACCTTGATCATTTCTGTGAGAGAAAGAAACAAGTTTTCCTCCCTTATTATAGGAGGATGATCTGGAAAGTTTGCGCAGTGTTAGGCTGAATGTCTCCTTTTCTACACTGTTCTTTTTTTTCTTACTCTTCCCAAGTTTAGAGTTTTCTGACTCTTTTGAAGCTGGGCTGTGGTTTATTTGCAGTCTTTGTGATAAGTTTATATTATCCTCAGCCATGTTTAAAGGTCATGTCTTCAGTTATCCATGTTGTGTTTGGAAGGCATGAGACCAGAAAACCGCTTCACCAACACTAGAGGATGGAATTTTGTTTTTGTGTGTGTGCGCAAGTTTTGCTGGATGAGTTGAGTCAGAGGTCTTTATTTAGTGAAGCTGAAGGAGGAGATTTTTTTTGATTCTCACTCTGCTGACACATAGTTGGCAATATTTTCTTTTTTTTTAGCCTTGGCTCCCTCCTCTGCAGAATGTGAGTGGATTTTGTAGATTTCAACAACTTAATATAAAAACTCTGTTGTCACAGGATTACTCTGGATTGTTTACTTAAAATCCTTTTGAAAATGATTGTGAAGTTGGGACATCCTCAGCTTTGACAGCTCATAAGAGAATAATTTTCATTTGATGCGATTACTCATCCTTTCCAACCCCTACTATTGTGACACATAATATGCATCTCTCCCCTAGGCCAATGTAACCAGTTAATGGCTTTACTGCAATCTAATTGCTTGTCCCTGCAGCTAAAAGCACTATTAGTTTAATCCTTGATGGTGCAGAATTTGGCATAATTAGATGTGACACAAACCATTTCCAAAGACCCAATAAGTATTTATTTAAGATTTCCTGAAGTGAAGTTGAGTGTTTCAGATATTTTTAAAATTGATTCTTTGTCACTTTTTACATGTTTTAAATGATAACATTTCCAAAACTGAGGCAGTCTAGTTAATGTCAAAGCTCTAGTCAGGACTAAAGTGGCATCACTGATGGCCTCCAGGATTTCTGTTACAGAAATAAATGTTTAAGCTTTTCTAAGAAGTAGGCAGACCTCTTCACATAATAACATTAGACTAATATAAATATTTGACCATCTACTGCTGTCATTTCCAGGCACAGTTGTCTTTCTCCTTGATTAAATCTTGATTATTTTAATCACTGTAAAGAAGTACATGTCCTGACCCCCAACTATTAAAACAACAATTAATATATTTTTTCTAAAAAGTGTTTGCGAAATCTATTTTAAAGGAGCTGATTGTAGTTTATAGCTTATATCAATTAATCCAATAAAAGTAACTATTTTGTTAAAAACATGCAATTTTTCAAACATATTTACTGACTGTTGTGCCTCATTTGGATTGGTTGGAGGGCTTGCATCTTTCTAACAATGGCAACATATTTTTACTCTAAATTTATTAATCTGGACTCTGATATTTTTCATTCTGATTTTGTTCCTAATGTCTGTCGGTATGCGAAGAGTTCCTCTCCCCTTTGTATCCACCACTCACAGCTGCAGTGGCTGCAAACGACACTGCTGAGCAACAAAAGACCACCAAGGGCCTATTGAGTGTGTCGTCATGCTCATTGTGACACTGCGGTTTTACTGAATCGTGTGCCACGAGGCTGTGGAGCCAATCTGCCCACTCACCTTTGACCTGTACCTATGGTCTGTGTTTGTGTGCATGTGGGATCCTCAGCTGTCTACCCTCCGTCTGTCTGCCACCCCCTCCTTCCTAAAGCACAAAAAGACAAAACACACACGCCAGATGCTCGCATGCCAATACAAAGACATGCAAATGAATGAAGCTAAACGCACATTAGAGGATGGACGTTTTGTATACAAAACGCCTAAGCTATCAATTTAAATTCTTTAGTTTTGAAATGTTTCTGATATTTTTATTTGAATTCAGACTAAAGCAGCTCTGAAAAATCAGTTGATTTGAGTTCAGACAGGATGTTTATGCTTTTTCAGCATTATTTAGGTCTAGATGAGTGTGGGAAAAGTTGAAAAGTACATGGATTAATACTTGTATTTAGATTCTACGTTCTATTATCTAAATGTTATCCTCCTTTTCTTTCTTATATTCTTTCTTTTTCTCCTACCTAATGCCCTTCTGTCTTTTTGTTCTACCTTGTGCCATTCTCTTTCTTTTGTCTTTCCTTCCTGAGGCCTACCTCTTTTTATTATATTTGCCTATGTCTTCTTCCTTTTATATTTTTCTGGTGTCTACTTCTTCCCTCTTTGTGTATCATCCTTGTCCTACCGCCATTACTTTTTTATGTCTAACGCTTATTTCCTTTCATGTGTCTTTCTTCCCTTTATTTTATGTATTTTATAAGCATGTGTACTGTAGAAGTCTTTAGAATATAAATACTAAAGTTAACTAAGAATTTATGACAAAGTAAACACAAAGAAGTCTAAGCTTTTTCAATTTGAGTCTGGAAAAGCTTGGATGTTTTTCATGAGAATAATTAAGAATTCTGTTTAGGATAAATTAAGTGGAGGAATGTTGTGTCTAAACACTATAGACCCATCTGCTGGGTCATGACCCTCAGTGCAACATCCAATGATGGAGGCGACTTCCTGACAAAGTACCAGTCACAACAGAGCGAAGGAGATAAAGATCATAGCAACAATAGAGAGACTGAGCAGTCTGAAAATCCACCATCTGAAGGAATGCTTTCACAGGTGCTCCCAAACACCAGCTACCATACAGACGTGTAAAGCAGGATCAGTCCAACTAGACAAAGATCGTCCATCAAGCTGTGACTGAAAAAGCAGTGACATCACATGTCAATGCCCACAAACACAATGAAATGCAACCATGTGCCCCAGTGGCAGAAAATGCTTAATGTTTTAGCATCAATAGTTTCCTCAACAGCTTGCAGTGGTGCTAGATGATGTCACTATTTCCCACAATCCTCAGCTGTAGAGCAGCGGTGTATTACCCACAGCAGCCTGAGGAGGGAGGTATGTGTCCCTGGTAAAATGAAAACCAAGCTCTGCCCTCATCTGCAGATACACCATTATCTTAGCTGCATCACCATCATTATGTTGTCCTGTGTGTTTCTGGGCCATAAACAGATTACACAATACTGAGCAGAGGTTTAAACCACATCTTATTCCCTCGTACTTCCGAGAAGTCTGACTTTCCTGTAATCTGTTAAAGTGGTTTTTGTTCTTGAATTACAAAGATGTCTGAAAAGTTTGCTTTTAAGACATTCATAGAACATTGGGGGGCAGAAGAGATTTTTAAAAAAAATCCTTATAAATACCTGCAATTCAGAAATGTGTCTGAAAGTCTGAAAAGTGGGGAAGTAAGACATTAAAAAAAGCCTTTAAAGATTCAGATCTTTTTGTTTGGTTTTTAAAATGTTTTCAGCTTCCAGCCCCTTTGGAGTTACCTAGTTGAAGCTAAAGTACACATTTATAAAGCAGTGTTAAATGTTGTTTTAGATAGACTCAACTAAAGTGGAAAAAAGGCTGCTACTTATAAAGATCCAGTGTAATGCTCTTTTCTTTTAGTAAGTTGGCTAGATAAACACAGCACCAATTTATCCCACAAGTTGTCTGTTTTGTTTTTTGTTTTATTCCTGCATGACTCCGCTATCAAATTTAACCGGTTCAAAACAAACCTTTCTGAAACTAACTGAATTTGAGTGAAAAAGGAACCAATAGCTGGAGAAAAAACTTCAAAAGTGCTTTAAGGCTGAGGAAATGTTGCCCCAGACTGCTGTAAAAAGATTGAGAGATCTGGAAGCATCATTTAAAAGTGGAAGGACAAAAAGATAACTTTGAGTGCTATTACCTACCTGCACAAAGCTGCAGAGCATCTCTCATCCAGATCCTTATTGGTTAATTCAAGAATAACAACACATTGTACAGCAGAACATTATCTCTCATCAGGTGCTCATTAGATTGTCTCCTGCAGTGTAATGTGTTGCAGACTTTTTTCACTCTGCTTTTTGTGCCACAAAGCCCCCTACAGTGTGCAAACATTCATCAGTAAACAGACCATCAACAGCTTTTATCAGCCCATCAGATCCTGCAAATATGCTGCAGCCACTCAGCTTCATGTCAGCCGCATGGAATATTTAGTCCACGTCCGAGCTGGTGACCATGTTCAAAATTCATGCACCTTGTTTAGTAATGCATGAAGAAATACTGCAGTGAGTTTTGCGTTACAGGTCTATAATAGTGAAAGACCCATAAATGGTTTCATAATTGAATAAAGTTTGACATTTGTCAAGACTTAGTTTATCTTCTCGGTTTAGATGGCTCTTATTATAATAGTTCTTTTTACAGGCTGATTAATAACCTAACCTTAATTTATGCAGTCACTTCATTATAATTTATGTTCAGTAGTTAAAACATAATTTTGATGTTCGGAACATGACTGTACTCAGATCTTAGTAGTTTGAGCTGTAAAACCACAGGAAAGTGCAGCAAATACATTATTTTTTTAGGAGACATATTTGAAACGAACCAGTTGATTTCCCTTTTTTAATTTAGCATTATTTTCCTTTTGGTGCTTTTTCAAATTGTCTCAGTTCTGACAACAACACATAGTTGCTTCTAGTTTTAAGGACAGATTTATGTTTTCACCAGATTTCTTTTGTCCAGATTGGGAAATGTCTGAAATTGAAAACCAGTCAAAATGCTAGCTGTCTGAGAGTCTTTTTGTTTTCTTCTGTATTATGTAAGTGTGAACCACTTAAATTAAGTTACGACTATATGTCTTATCATTGCAATATTCTCTTAAAGTTCAGAGCCTCCATGCACTTGAGAGAAACACCAAAATACTTTCAACATATTTCAGATCATCATATTTCTCTTCTTCTATTTAAACTTCAGTTTTTTGTCTGAATGTGTCTGTTTCCCATGCTGCTTCCTCTTCCTCTCCTCCTCGGCTCTCGAGGAAGAGGAGGAGGAGGATGAAAGAAGAGAAGCTGCGTTGACGGCCTTTGAAGAACTTTTTCTCAACGGGTTTCAACATGTAGGACAAGTTTGTCACACATGAAGTCAGCCACACCAACATGTGCCGTTTCTCATGGTTTTTGGGTCATTTGCATAATTTCTAATTAGCACATTTATGAGTAGGAAGGGGTTGAATTGGCTAAAAATAGTGAGAGAAGAGAGAGTGTTTATGATTGGGAGAGATCTGTTTCCCATAGGAAACAGTGGAAGGTGATTGTTGCTACATTAGCTGTTGTGCTGTTTATTTAAACTGATATAAAAAAAAGATTACAGGCCTAAAACTTGCAGCTCTGGATTCATACATGTTTCTCCTCTCTTTCTGTAGACTCAGTTTTGTCTCTGTCACAGCTAGTTCTGGAAACGTGCTCGGTAAATCTGTGTGGAGTTGTTTGTGTGCCTTGCGTGTTGCTTGTTAAACCACTGTTTGTTTGCATGCCTATTTTTACTTACAGGACTGATGTTTGCTTTTTGGTTTTTCATTGTTTGCGTGAGGAGTGAAGACCTCTAAACATTCACCTGGTGTAAAATAACAAACACACAAGAGCAATCTTCCACTGACCCATATAGCTCAAAATGGCTGCTGCTGTACAGCTGTACTCCTACGCAGAAGAGTAAAGAGCGGTAAAGAATAGGCGAAGGAGAGGAGCGATAAGGTGGCTGCTGCTATGTAAGGAGATAACTGTAAGCAGGTAGATTAATAAAAAGACAGCATCCTCAGGGTCCGATCCGTCATTCTTATTCTCTTCATGAAATTTCGGTCTTATTTCTGTCAGCTCTCGTCATTCCTCTCAGCTTATTCCCTCTCTGACTCAAGTCTCTGTAGCCATTTCCGTCTCATTTTCATTCATCCCTCTGTCTTTAATCTTCCCACAGCATGAATCATCCTGCTGTTTAACCCGCTGCCTTACCTCTTGGATTTTGCATACATCATTTCTGTTTGTTCCTCTCAACAACTCCACTTTTTCTTCACCCTCTTCTGTCTTATTCCATTTTATTCCCTTATTTTTCTTCACTGTATCAAGAACAGATTGACTTTGATCTAACAATAGCACTAAGTTGTTCCAGATATTACATTAATGTGCTTCTCATACTAACCATATTGGGCTTCCGTCTGTTTTGATTAAGTTGAGTTGTGAAATTTCTTTTTGACCTGCTCTTTCAAGTCATCTCTGAATACAGTGTACCAGGGTTCCTATACGATCGGGAAAATGTTTAGGAACCCTGGGTAACACGCTTTAGTGCTTTTTTTTTTTTTTTTTTTTTCCATTTCATTTTTTATTTCATTCACTCAATAAATATGAATAGTTCATGCAAAAACTAAAAGAATGAATGAATGAAAAGCAGCAGCAAGAAGTATAAACTTTTATCTGCTCCCCCCATTCATATCAAAGAGAAAGTTAGCTATTGAATTTAGAGGACTGTTAGACATATTTCAAAAGACCAAAAAATCACAATAAAACATCAGCTTATTTGATGTCATATCACTCCATTAGGATTTTCACATTTCTTAAGTATAAATAGAGATTTAGGTAGTTTTTTTTTTCTTCTCACTGTCAAGACTGTTGCATAAACTGACAGATTTAATTGAAATTAAATCTGGATCCATTTCTTTTAGCTTTTCTTTTTACGTTGCATTTGTTTTCCCTTTTCACACATCTGATTTGTATATTGTTTGGCGTAAAAAAAAAGTTTTTGCTGTGTACGTAGATTTTAAAATATTGTACTCTATAAATTCATTAAGTTTAATTGTACAAATATTTGGTTTGTGTGGTCTTCGTATCAACTTATGGCTCTAAGATAAAATGTAAGATAAAAATGTTGTCTGTTTTATAAATACTACCCCAAATTTCAATACAATATGTCAGATATGGAACAGTCTGTGAGTAATGCAAAATATTCAAGGCCTGTTTGTTTAGCAATTCCTTTGCCTTATTTAAAATACCAATAGTTTTGGGTATGATTTATACAAAATGTCCTTAACAAATGTACATCAGTGAGAACACCCAAAATCCTAATTTCTTTAGTTTTGTGTATCTCGATTCATCTTCAACATGCAACTGTGCATCAGCACAGTTACATGTGCAGATTCATTGAGGGTTTTTTTGTTTGTTTTTTTATCTCACTTTGACTTTTTCCTTTCTCAGCCAACCACCGGCGAGCTGGTCATGCAGTGACCAACATCCTGGCCAAAGAGCTGATGCAGGAAGACACAACTTCATCCAGTAAAATTCCCAAAAAGAAGGCAAAGTCTGAAAAGGAGGAGCCAAATCTAGAAGGAGCAGAATCCTTGGAGGAGTTACTGGACCCTGTTCCCTCTCGGTCTAATTAGGCCTCCAAGTACAGAAGTTAATTTTTTATATATATATAGTGGCATTGAAAACAGATTTTTATCCAATCCAGGGGCCAACAGCAACATGGTATTATTTTCCTGATCCCTTTGCTTGCATGAATTATTTTCAGGATTTCTTTGCTGTTCTGTGTTAGAGAGAGGCAGAACCAGAGGGCCAGCCTCTCACCTCAGCATCAGCTTCTGAATGTTTGCCAATTTCTTTCATCAGCATGCACCTAAAGGTTAAAAGTTTTGATCAAAGGGCGTTTCCCAAAGACTTCCTCAGGACTGAATCACCTTTTATTTCATGTCAGGAATTTCCTATCAGAAATTACGGCTTATTTCCAGGATGTCTGTACAATAGAAACTTTCTATTTTTTTCCCCAACAAGGTAAAACGTACTTCTTTGTAACATTTTGCGATACTCTGCGTCTGTAATACTTTGTCCATATGTTTTATTGAAGTGCCAACGAGTCTCATAATTTCAAGTGTAGTCCGGTGTAGTTCCCACTGCAGAGAGCATGTGGATCAGATCATTAGGCTTCACCTGAGTTTATCTTGTAGACAGGATTTATCTCAATGGTGTACATCAAATAGTTATTTTGTACAAATAAAAATGTAGACCATAACCTAAACTGTAATGGGGAGGGAATTTACATAGAAACCAAAAATATTTTTCAAAGTGGTTTCATACAGACATACTGTAGCCTCAGTAGTTTGCATTCCCCTGTTTTTTGTATACAAGAAAAACTTGAGTGTGAAATTATCCACTTATATTTAGTTTTGTGTGCACAAATCTGCATGTGTGTGTGTTTGCTTGCAAGTTTCAGTGTTTGCGTGCACATGTGTGTTGCCATCTGTAATTACTGTACAATACCAACCGGGCTGTCATGAATGATGATCTTGTGGTCGTTCTGCTGAGAGTATAGCACACTGGAAAACAGCCCAGAAACTGCTGAGACAAGTGTGTGCATTCACTTGTTAGTCTGTTCTCCCACTGAACTGCAGCCGTCGTCTCCGGATGTCTGGCCTCGCTCCTGTTTGTATTCTGCAGCCCTCAGCAGACATGTTGCCATGATGTTTTGGTGTAAGACCTGACAGGAAGCACGCCAGGTGATGTCAGCTGCTCAGTGCAGCGTCTCCTCCTATGCAAATCCTTCAGTGTAACCTGCTGCCCAGCTCTTTATAAGTCAGTCAGTGCAGCACTTATATGGTATGTTCTGTAAAAATGAATGTTTACTTTTTTTCCCATTTGTTTATTTTGGGAGAAAGTGGCACTTAAAGGTCATGAAACGGATTCCAGTGAAGCACTAGAGGTGTGGTAATGTCTTAGTCTGGATATAGTGCTCTATTTTAATCTTGTAACACAGGAAAGATCCACCTGCACAAAACATCTCATTGCTGTAATTAAACCGATGTAACTGCTGTGTTAATGATTTTCTGTGTTCAGGTAGGCAGCACTAGATTGTAAGCTTCCAACAATAGGAACATCAGAACACCACTGGAATATTCTGCCTGTGTTATTTCTTTTTTTTCTGTACTTTTTTTTGGTCCTGCTATAACATATATTGTTCTAAATAAACTTTTACAATAATTTTATTTTTATTTTTTTCCAGCGATTGCTTTACACAATAAGAAAATGCACATTTCTTCTGTAATTTTGAATTAAAATGTCTTAAATTAAAGTGATCGCTCTGGTTTTTTTTTGTTTTTTGTTTTTGTTTTGTTTGCCTAGTGATATTTTCTACCCGTATACTTTCCTATTTTCTAAAAAATCTTTCTTTTGGGCTCTCAGTAAATTGATTGTGACATGTTTTTTGCAGCTCTGCTCCTCCCTCTCGTGTAAACACATTGTGCTGTAAAATACCATCCAGTCACTGCAGTCTGGCCTTTTGTAGTTTTATGGCCAAAAGGCAGCACAAGAATGAATAAACAGCGGAGTTGATTATTTCTGCAGATAAATCCAAGGATTTTCCACGGCTCCAGTGTTTCCAGAGAGATTTTTCCAACATTGATTGCCAGTATCCAGGAGTAAAGCCTCGTCTGTGTGAGTGTGTATGTGTGCAGTGAGATATGGAAAATTACTCTGCAGTGTCATTGATACATGATTTTGTTTTTTTTTCATTCATAGACATTTCAGGGGTTTTTTTATTTTTACTGACACAGTATTCTTGAAAGCCAAAATACTTATGTGGCTCAGATCAAAACTTTGTTCAGACCAGCAGGCTACACAGGTTTAGCTGGCTTTTATTTCTAGATGCTGCTCTCATTGTGGATTACTTTGGCTGTGATGAAGAGTTGTGGGGCAAAACGGAAAAAACATTTTTCACACTTTCTCCATATTCAATAAATGCATCAAAAATTAAGAACTTCCACCAGTTTAGTATTATAAGCGTCAATCCAACAGGAGGATAAAGTTTTGTCATTTGTAATACATGGATAATATTGTAACTCCATTTTCTTTTGGTAAGACGTGAGTTTTGAAGCAAATAACCTGTAAATCGGTTTCTTGCTTGAGTTCCTTTTTTTAAAACAATGTAATCAAGCAAAGCCTGAGTGGTAGTTTTCTGTCAGCTGCACAATTTTAGACAGTTTCAGACTAGAGTCGCACTCTGCAGCTCTTTAAAAAATATTTTGTCTATTTACAAGAATTAAAGAATCTCCAAATTTAGGAGAACAATATCCTAATTCTTTAGTAGGAATATCTAGAAATAAAACTATTTCTTGAAGATTCTGCTAGTGGAGGATTGCGCATATTTTTTTTCTGTTCTGAAAAAGTGGACACAAAAACAACCTTACAGGTTAAAATGATTTATTAACCTGTTCCTGGAGGTTGCAGCTACTTTCTGTACATGTGCTTTCTATTCTAGATAGGGTTACACATAAATCCTGTCTTGTTCTCATAGATCCTGATCCCTTAAATTAGCCAGAAAAACTGAATTCAGTGGTGTTGCATTCTTTGACAGGCTTTTTCAGACCAGACTGTAAATTCTGCCATCTTAGCGATGTTTACTAGGCTGTAAATTTACAGAGGAAGCTGAGCAGAACTACACCTTTATGGATAGATGCGAGTCCAGTTAAAGGTCTTAAAATCGCAAAACTCTTGTTAAACTTAGAACTTGTCATTTTAGGAATGACCCATTTTATACTCACGCCAGTAATAATTTTAGAAGCATTCTTCAACAGCACATGTTTTCATGCAGTTTTTCCAACTTGCTGTGCCAGTCTTGTGCAATATGAGTTGTGCATTTTAAAGCCGTTACAGTAAACATCCTGGAGACGTTGACTCGCGCTCTCATTTCTCTCCCATGCATTCTTCAGGGACCCAAAGCTTCCTTTCACCCAATTAGCAGGACCAGTTAACACCACCAGAAAAACCACAGCTTCCTTTAATCCTTTATAACCTCCCGTTTGGCTCACAAACATGAACGCCAGAGGGCAGAAATCGTTCTGGCCCAACACTAAAGACCATTTTAAGAAATTCCTTAGTTTTAGGGTTTCTTGGTCGTACTTGCTGATTATTAGAACATGCATATAGATTAATATTTTAATCTTAATCCTCATTTAAGATAACATGGACAGTTCTTGGTAGAAAAATTTAGAAGTTTAATATAAGGATTGTACCCTTTATGTATTTTATGAAGGTTTATATAGCTGGCTAAAGTCAGATATGTGAGCTTAGGTTGGAAGCATTGATGTTAAAAGTAGCGTTAGAAGTTATAAAATCAATTTTTAAAACAGTTTGCTGTTTTTTTCTCTGAACTGAAATTACTCATGAATCTGACTGCAAGCTATTCTGCATTTGACAGAATTTCAGTAAGATAATACATTTTTTGTGGAATGTGCGCCTCCCTCACTTGACATAAGTCCTTTCTCAGCAGCATCAGCCAGTTTCTACAACAGTTAATCTAACACAACCCTTTTAAGAGCGTTTTCTGTTGTTTTGAGCTCCCGTCACGGTTTTCCCAACATGTTGGAGAGTAAAGGGTGTGGCACCAAACCTTCATGCCACTTAAACTTACACACTGCCACTTTTAGACAGCTTCCAGAAACATACAGCTGATCCATGGCTTTGTTTTACTGCCCTGTCTTACAATAAAATCTACAAATAGTCTTAATTGCTACAAATTTTCATTTTCTAATTAAAACCAGAGGTGGGTAGTCTGGGATTTTTTTTTTTTTTTTTTTTAGTTTTAAGTTTGTATTCTTTAGTTATTAGTTTTGTCAAAATTATTAATATTCATATGTTCAAATATGCTAGACTTTCACAAGGCATCCAATTTTTTTCTTTAAACCAGATGGTCTTACAGGGTAAACAAGACAAATATAGGCAACAGGTGTAAGGTGGTACTGAAGAAAAATCTATTTAGGGAGAAAGACTTAAAATACTTGAAGCATTTATCTTACAGCTCTATTATTATTTATCATTTTATTCTAATAGTTTTCAGATACGAGGGTTAACAGTGATCTATATAGAAGTCTCATTACTATGAGTTTCAGGTCCTCCTGATTCCCAGACTCCATGACATTCTGAGGAGCTAGAGGAGATTGGTATGCATGTGTCAGTCTGCGTGTGTTTGTGTGTGTTCATGGTGTTAAAAGTGTGAAGGGGGTCTACGAGAGAAAGGAGCTCCGAATAGAAGAAAAGGCGGCAGTATAATTGGCTTTGGCAGTGCCAGACGACACAATGACAAGGCATTGATAGAGGAATGAACTCCAGGGAGCAGGGGACCAATGGAGGAGCTGGAAGCTGTTTTTCACAGCCTCTGATTGGCTGAGCAGCGAGGCTGTCGGTCTCCAGGTAGCAAAGTGAATCTGCCACCCTTCCTGGAGGAGAGAGGGAGGGAGAGCTGGAAGAGCTACGACCTCAGCTGTGGGGAAAACAATGAATTTACATAAACAGAACATGTGACGTTTCATGCTCTGCGTCATCTCTTCTCCTTGTTCCTCTTTCCTACTAGACCAAACTCCCATCAGTCAGATTTCTCTTCAACCAGTTTGGATTTCTTTGGCTGCCATTAGTGTTACCATGGTAGGGGCTCTGAAATAAATATTTAGTTTATCTTTAACTTGGCTATAAACCCCTCAGTGGTACTTTCTCTCTCAGTCTGTTTCTAAGAACTGTGTTGTTTAAGCTGGATGTCGTTCAGCATTCCTGCTGCTTGGGGGGAGAAATACACACCAGAGTGGCATTTAAACTCCAACAAAACTGACTTTTACTGACTACTAATGAAGCTAAAAAGGTTTGTCCTTAGTACATTGTTTGCATGCATCAGTGTATGTTTGTCCTTGTCCCAGCTCTTCACACATCTGGAAAAATTGTCTCTTATTACATAAAAATGTTTCACCAAGCTGTAACAGCATTTTTTCCCCCATTATTAATAGAGCACAATGAGAATAATTAAAGTTTTTTTTGTTGTTTTTTTTTTTAGTACAGTTTGCCAAACTTGGAGTAATAGTTCTGTTGAGCTACCTGTATCCTCAGCTCTCAGCAATAATGACTTCATGGAATTTTCATGACTAAATCTGATTGTTTTAAACATAGAATCACAGGAATTCTTCTTAACATGATTATTTCATCCTCGCTAAGTGAGGCAGAACAAAATGAAACTACAGCACCGGATTTTTGTTTGGACTGTCAACTCATTTATAAAAAAAAATATTAGCTTCTTCCAAACTTGCATGTTGGAGACCCTGCCCCAACCAAAAGAAATGTTCCTTTTGAACACTGCCCCCATTTTAGATTTGATTAACCTATACTCGGTAAATAACAGGTCAAACGTGTGAAGGGAGTCTATGCAAGACCCCTCTCTGTAATTAAACCTTTACTTAAGAAACCTTCTCTCGATCAAGATTATAAATGAATTGCATTGACTCAAATTGGAATATAACTGACTGAATGTCCATACACCATATAGCCTCATTCATATAAACTGAATTATATGAATTTGAATGAGTAGATTTCTTGTTGCATTGAATTTGCCTACAAGTGAGTGATTAAACTCTTGCCACTGTATCTTAATCTTTTCCATTTAGTCCTCCTGCATCAGCCGTTCTATCTTTATGATTTCAACATGATCAGATTACTCGGTTGTTTGTAAAACATCCTCCATGTGACACACAATTAACAAATAATTAAAATGGGACCAGCAGTGTCAACCGATTGGCTGTGCCGCTGCACCTGCGAGTGACATCTCCATCATCTGATGGCGACCGGTCGTCACCCTGAAGCAACAGGATTCAAGCCCAGAAATCTTCTCTCTGACTCCTGCAGGAATCTGTCCATATAGTTGTTGAGCTGCTTCAACTATTGCTATAAATATTAACATTTTCTCTAATTGTGTGGCCCTTTTAAAAGTCTTCTGCTTGACATTTTGTCTTTCGTTTCCTCATTGCTCACACGACTCTTTCCCTGAAGCAAAATATTTCTGCTGAGAAAACATTCAGCTCATCCTGCATGTCAGCACAAACATCTGCAACTGACATCATGTTGGGAAGAGGCCTTTGATCAGTAGCGGAACAAGTCAGAGTCGGGCCGGGGGGCGGGGCTAATGACCGGGCCCTATACCCAAATAATAAAGCTCACGATAATTTAACTTCACAACACAGACACATGTCATTCTGAAATCCATCTGACATGAAGTACAGCAAACCAAGAGAACAACAGAAACATCAGGCTACTGGTCACTAATGATGAAACAACACAACCGCAGATAGCGATCAGATCATTTTAACACTTTATCAATTTCAACTCAGAGCCTGAAGCCTGGTTGACTCGTTGAACACAAGGATATCCAGAGAGAAACATTTATTTATTTATTTTTTAATAGGTTAACATTCCTCTAGTCTCTCCTGTGTTTTTGCCTGTCTCGTCATCCATGGATTATTTTCTCTGATACTTACTGGTTAAATAAAGGAAGACGTAGATCTTCTCTCTGCCTTCACTGGCATGATGAAACTTTGGGAAATATCACATGCAATTTTTATTTTACCTCCACCATGTCTCGATTTTTACTGTGCTCCTTCAAAATAACAATCACCTCAGTTTTTTTAAGCATCTTCAGATATCATGCCACATATTAACGGAACACCTTCTCACTGTAGGTTTAAATCATCTCCAGAGTAAGAACTGAGGGTAGGACAGCACCCATCAATTCGCACCAGAGGTTACAGAGTCATGTTTTTCCACATAGTGTTACTTTTTGCTGCCCTTTGATTTTCTCACTATCACACAGGCTGTCAGTGATCCCTATAAAGCCTTTACATGTGTAGTAAACAAATAGTGTGGGCACTAACATCTTGTTTACTTCTAAACTCAGTAGCATTGTAGATGCAACAAACCTGACATACAACTTTTCTTAAGCAAGCAACGACCTTGGACCATTCTGATTGTGTGAGTTGTGAATCATTCTGGTGGTGATAAAGGGGGGATGCTATGCAAAGTCATTTTTTTACCTTTATATTATAATATAATGTTATTTCTTCATCAAAGAAAACACACCTGGAGTGTTGCTTTGATTTTGTCATATTTTTTGAAAAATCCTTGAATCTCACGTGGCAGCTCATCCTACAAACTACTTCTCAGTGCAACACTGGTGAAAACCGTTGTAAATGGCATCATGGGAAACATTGTTGTGATGATTTCTTGAGGGCGGAGTGTCAGAAAGAGCAGAAACTTCATAAAGAGACAGGCTTAATTTATAGCTGTCAAACTTCTTTTAGGCTGTTTGATATTCACAGCATTTTTTATAGCAACTCAAGGTAACATTAACTTCAGCTTTAATAACATAAAGCTACATAATTTTTAAGGTTTAATCAGTAATACTTTTATAACAAATTTATGTCAGATTATGATTTCTTGGTTAATGATAAGTTGTCATAACAAAGACATTTGGAATAATGTCAACTTTGTATTGAAAGTGTCATGATTTACCAAATGACACTTTATGACAACAGTCATAAATATTCATGAAGACTTACTCATGTTCATGACAGGCGTTATGTCATGTTTATGACGGTGTCATGACAGTCTTATTCACAACCCACATTTGTTAAAACTGTCATTATGTTGTAGCAGTATGAGACACACTATGGGAAAAAAACTGAAATGGTTTTCCTAAAAACGGTAACTTGTTTCTCCATCTAGCAGTGCATACGCAAGGATGATTGACAGCACTACGACCTTCCACCTGACTCTGATTAGTTACATACTCCAGCTTTAATGTTGTCTCTGTGTTATTGGTGTTGGGTGGATGTAATTCTTTAAACTCAACTCCCAAACAATCCACCTACTTCTTATTATTGTATATTTAGCAGCAAGTGTATGAATAGAAACTCTCAGACAGAAAGTGTGCAGACACTGTGTAGCTGGAAATGTTTGCGGTTTAAGCAGAGACAAAAATAATAGTTGTAGATTTTGTAGTAGATAAGTTTTTGCCTTCAGGGGAAACAATCACAACACTCCTCTGTCCTCGTTTTAAGCACATGTAGTTTTAGGGCAGAGAAGGTGGCAGCAACTGAGAGAAAAGCATGATGGGACAAAGTTGAAATGATGCTGAAATTCATGTGGAAATCCCCTTGAAGCTATTGTGTCTCCTCCAGCAGTCAGGCTGAAGTCACAAGAGTCCGACTCTTTGACCTATATGAAGAGCTCTTTCTTTCATTTGCTGCATGTTTGTGCTTGCAGGCCCGGTCACATGGTACGCTGTGCCACAGAGGTTTACATTTTGATTACACTGTGGCAGAGATCATAAAAATAAAGAGCTTTTGAATTCAATTACAATATTTGCATCCACGTATTTATTTGGCTGCTCCACCCTCTTGCACCCCTTACATCCAAACACATCAGTGGAGGTCAGGAAGATGTCAGTCAATTGACCTACATCAGCAGAGTCTGCGACAGTCTGATTTCCTCGGGGTGCAGTGAGTTTCTGGGTGTGGCGTATCTGTGGTGCAGACACACGACTTGTAGGAATGTCTGCATCTAAGGAGGGTCAGCACTTAAAGAGGACTGCATCCACAGTGACATTTCAAGGTTAAAAAAGGAAAAACTGAAAAACCTTAAATGACACATTCGTGTTCACAATCCTAAAGATGAACATGGATTATTTTCTTGAACCATTTTTTATGCTGTCTCTTTAAACTTTGACCACGCAATTACGAGAAAATTTCTCAATCTTTAAATATCACATTTTTATTATTGGGAGATTAAATGCTCACAGATAAATGTTCTTCAGGTAAAGTGAACTCAGTTTTGTCAAAACGTCAGGGTCTGTTAACTTTGTGCTGAATTTTAGCCTGTTATCAGTTGGTATTGTTTATTAAAGCAAACCTAAAATGAATAATCTCCTAATTTGTGGCTAATTAAAATAGTGACTAGTAGGTAGTAGTAGGATCCAGCAGGAGATGAATAGTCGGATTTGGGCTTCATCTGCAGTTTTGCAGGCGATGCTTTGATCATCACAAGAAGCACAGAGCTGAGGCAAAAATAAAAGCTCTTGATTTAGTGGTCTGTCGACATTCAGATCCTCAAATATGGTCAGGAGATTTGGATCATAGCTTAAGAGAAGCAGGGCCCAGACCCAAGCGACTGAAAAGAGCTTCCTCCATAAGATCAGCATTAGAGATATGGTGAGGAGAGGGCAGGCAGGCTCCTAGGGCCGTCCAGCAGGAAGGAGACCACAGGCCAGAACAATAACTCTATTCTATATACACAGGTTTTTGGACCCAAGATTCAGATCCAAAAAAGTGGATCTGTAGTTTTTGTACTTTTTTATGTCTGAGAAAATACTGTTCATTTCTGCTTATTAATGTAAAAATGTCATCTCAAGGCAGTTTATGAAAAAAAACAAATAAAAAAACAAACAATTTTAATTCAATTACATATACATTCCAATTGATGTTAGGGTTCAAAACACATTTAAAAATTTCTAAGAAAATAAAGATAAATGAATTTCCTCTCCTTCTGACATCAACTGAAGTGCAGACTGTTAGAAAAAATATCTAAGTTCATTTACTTATGAGTTTATTTAAAAGGTTGTGTTTTCATATTATTATTCTGTGTGCTGGTTACTTGACTCCTTTTGTTTTGTGATACACTATTAACTGTCTTTCTAAGTGTTTGCTGGGGGTTAGGAAAGTTTTCACATGCTTGTGTTACCAGCTGCTTTGATCATTAGTTGTCTGTATTAGCTGCCTGTGAAGCTGATTTACAACCGTCAGCCTTGTGTCTTTGTAGGGGCATGTCAACAGACGGTCCTAGAACATCTTGTGGGAAAGTGTATTGATCAATTGTTTGCGTGTCTATGTGAAAAGCCCAACCTCTTTTCTTGTAATCTTAATAAANTTAATAAAAAGCAGTTGGGGACAAAGAGCCGACGGAGTTGAGCCCAGACAGTGTTTGACGGCGGTTCTCCGCGTCTGGCTCAGCTTCCCTTCTCTGCAGAAAAGTAATTTGTGTCTCTGGTTGATTCTTGCAGGTTAGGAACCAAAAATAAACCTATCACAGACAGTAAAGTAAGACTCCATAAAAAAAGCCAAAGACAATACCAAAGCACCTGAAGAACAAAAATGATGTCACTCCTTTGCTTTGTTGCCATGGTTACACTCACCTGCTGCTGTCAAACATCAGTATTTTCTTTGCCTCCTCTGTTCTCGCACCTTTTTCTGTGTGTTTGGGTTTCCAATAGTTTTATTTCCCTTCACCTTTGTTCTAGTGGATTTACCTTTTCTTTTTCTTTAGCCGTCTGTTTCATATATGAATTTATTTCATGGTTAAGAGGCTCTGTTTGACTACCTGGTAAAATGGAGGCTCAGGTGGTGGCAGAGGAATGAGTAAAAACAAAGACGAGTGTGATAGACGCAACTGGAAGTGACCCACATTAAAAAAAAGACACACACATAGATGTGATAATATCACTGCAGCTCAAAAGGGCTGGTGGTCTATGGGGTTGGGGTTAGGATTAATAAAAACTGGGCAGTGAGGCTCAGTCAGGCAGAATATATGACAAATTGGAAGTGATGAGATGAAAAGATCAGGCAAGAGACCAACATCTAAAGTGAGGTTTGCAGGCAGTTCCAGCTGGAGGTGTTTTCACTCTGAACCACAGCTTTGTGCTGGTAACATAAAGGAGAGATGGGTCAAGAGTCCATTAGATTTTTTTTAATTTGTTTATTTTTTTGAGGAAGTTACACTTCAGTGCAAAGAAAAGGATGAATCCTGCATTCTGGTCCGATTTGTTCAGACACTCAAAGAGGGAGGTGAGGGGAAACGAGACATGCTACTAGTCTTTGTTTAGCTGCATTATAATAAGCAGCTTACAGTCTCGCTGCAGAGCTGCTGCTTTATACATGCTGGGTGGGTGAGACGGGGGCAGGCAGTGCAGAGGGTAGACAAAGAGGCGGCGAAGAGGAGGAAGGAAAAAAACAACAACCAGAAGACATGCAGTCCCATCGTCTCCTGGTGATCTACTCTCTGTGATGCCAACATCCCTCGTCTGCTTGCGACCTGTTTCCAGGGAGGTATCTGTTGCCCCTCCTTGTGCTGCCCAACAAAGGCGAGAGAGGAGGGATGGAAATGGATGGTGGGGGTTGCCATGGAAACTGAGTCTTTCGCCAGCCGACTTCATCTGCTGTTGCATGGCGAGGCGCCGCGGCAAGAAGCGGGCACATGAATATTTGATCTTTGTGGACACAGACAGACAAACTGCGATGTCCACTGGCTCCTCGGACGCAAATGCAGACAGGTCACTGGGAGAGTAGGAAAAGAGGGAGGGAGGAATGGACGGTGGGGTCATCAAGACAGACTGCCAGACCACACTGCTATCTGGAGCAGGAGTCTCTATTTGGCTTAACAAAAGACAGGCAAGGGAGTGGAAGCAGGAAAACGTAATAAGAAGGGATAAAATAAAAGGATTTTATGAAGCAAATGAGATTTGTGCACTGACAAAAATGCAGAGTAAAGAAAGCAAGAAGGGAGGGAGAGAACAAAGAGAGAGAGAAGTGGAGGGAGGGAGAGGTGGGGTACCACGAGAACAGTAAACTAGGGCACTGGAGCTGCTTTTTTCACTCAAATCTCTCCTTATTTTCCCTTAAACATTCTGCAGTGTTTATAATTAATCATCATAAAGGGCTGTTTTCCCTACAAGAAAAACACACCGATTCAAACAGGAGATTGATGATCCAAGCAGGTTTCCAAAGAAGAGTGAGCAGATTTGACTGTACTGGATCAAAAGGCAGGTTTACTGGTTTGCATCTCTGATCTGGGTTTATAGAGTCCCTCTTTTTTATCAGTTTTTGCATTTTTATGTGCATTCTTGCATTTGAGTTCATTTCCTGCAGACTGCACTGCTTCTGCTGATGGCTTTAACACCTGTCCCCGAGCTCTCAGCGTTCAAGCAGAGTCCCTCGTGTTTCATCCACACTGCTGACTTTCAAATCACTGTCAGAACATGAGCTGCAGCCCCTGAAATATTCCCACGTTCCCCTCGGTTAAGTTTATGTCTTAAAATCCAGATTATTATCCCCCAGTGTTTAACAAATATGCAACTTTCTCATGACTTCCTGTTGTGTGTCTGACTGCTACAAGTCATCTTCACTGAGGATTTATGATGTGGCTGGAAATCTGTTGATTCCACAGATGTTTGACATTTCTGTCTGCTGGCACACAGGCAAAACTGACCCTGAAAAAAGGTATATGTCTTCATTTTAATTCAATGCAATTGAAATGGATGTAAGTAGCATCCACTATCCATACAATTAACCATCAGGTGAAATATAGTTGCAGTATTATGGATAGGGCCTGATTAGGGCAGAGCGATACGGCTTAAGAATAAAATTGCTTTTTTTTTTCATACCAGGTTTTAATACTTTTTTTCTTGCTTTCTTTTCTAAGAAAGATACTACAAATGACATCAAATATTTTCAAAAAGTGACTTTTATATCAATCATCCCTTCTGTATGATGGAGGATTAGGGCCATGCTACAGGAATATTGTATAATTACAAGAATAGTCATGATGCAGTTCAAGGAACATACATAAAACTGATCTTGACTTCAAAGTCCGCTTGAAGCCATATTGTTTTTAACAATTGTGAACTTTTTTTTTTTTTTTCAAATGAAGACAAAATCATCCACTTTAAAGATTGCATTGTAGCTTTTTAAAGAGCATATTTTTGCCATTTATCTTTCAGAATTTTCTCTTTTATCCATTGTATATTACTTTTAATCCTTAAATGATTTTTAAATGAACAGATACCAACATGATATAGAGCCTTGTATCACAAACTTTAGACTGGACTACCCACACAATAACCTTGATTGTCTTTTTTTATTTCAGCGCCAATAATTTCAACAACTCATCTGATTGCTTTGTCAGTGCATGCATCAATTTGACTGTTTCTCAGTTGTGAGCGCTCAAAGTTAGAAATAGTATCATTAGAAAGTTCCTACTATCCTCCAGTTATTGATTATTTGAAGTTGTAGCTGCTATTGCCTTTATAATTTCTCTTGACTATTTCTTCTCCAAAGAAAGTACTGCTATATGTGTTTTTTGTTTGTTTTTTTCAGTAGTCGGAGGATGCAGGCGTTCTGTACGAAGCAAAGTCCCTCTGGGGACTGGTTTTTACAAGGCTGACTTACTCTTGATCTTTAACAAGAAAAAGCTTAAAACAATACATATGGTATTAGGAAAAGTCAGATGTACAACTAAGTTTTTTTTTGTGAAAGGGGTAAGCAACCACAGACACCTGAGTTCACCTGGATACCTGACAGGACTAGAAAAATAACACCAAAGCTGTTTGCAAAAGGTAATAGCAGAGACTTCAAAATACACACACTCAGCACGTTTTTACAGCAACAAATTTAGTTTTATTTTTATAGGACATGCTAGATAGTCAATATATTTTCCAGACTGATACTTTTACTTTGCTCCAACAAAGAGAAGCAAGAATTCAAATCAAGATATAGTAATGCTCTTATTTCAGGACTCCATAATAACCAATGTCAATGATTTGTTTATTTATTCTTCAATTGTATTTTTAAATTAATAAATTGTGATCTTACTCCAGCTGATAAATGAATTTTAATTTCAGGTCTGACCTACCTCTACTTTTGCTGTCTTTTCCTTTGTTGACGACATACAAGTAAACATTTCAAAACAGATCTACCAATTGTCCTTTGTGATGGACTGATGTGTCAGTTTTTAATACTCTATGGAGTGAAACGTCGTTTTTTAGGCAAAGCAGTCATTTTTATAACAGCAATGGGAGAAGAGTTTTTGGTTTGTTTTTGAACAAACAGAATGTGTAATGACAGGCTCCCAGTCTGAGTTTGCACTTTTTCTTTCTGATTCCAGTCTGGGGTGTGTTGGCTCAGAGCTGAGGGATGGGGAGGGGAACTGATGGTCCGGACTTATTAGCTTGAAATATCCGGGCAACAGCTGCACCATTTCCGCAGCAACACCTGTCAGCATGGCGTGGAGCTGTCGACATGCGCCTGTGTCAGTGCCTCCATGTCTGAGGGGCCGCATGTTCACAGACCTTTGGTAGCATGCACACACTAACACTTTAACACACAGTTGCTTTCTCAGCTAAAGCCCTGGCATGTGCAGCATCTAGTATATGTTGCAGAACATCTAATCTTTGATGCCAAATCGTTCACATGAACACCCCCACCCCCACCCCCTCCGGGCTTTAAAGCTTCTTTGTCACACATTTTGGTTGACAGCTTCCTCGCAGCTTCTTTCTAATTCCTGCATCTGAAATCTGGAATTTTCTGTAACTATGACAACAGCAGTGGTGGAGGCAGTGGATTAGATGGTGCGTGCTGCTGTGGGGGGTGTGGCAGCTGCATTTGTGTGAGAGCTGTGGGCTGCTTATATGGGGGGTGTACGATGTGTGTGGTGGGATTGGGGTTATGCTGACATGTGGTTATTTTATGTGTGTTGGATGCAAGGTGGGGGTGAGGGACACCCTCAGACCACTTTACACCAGATGGAGGGTTCTGAATCTCCTGAAAACACAAATATTTAAGGTAAAACTCAGATTTATTCATGATTCCTTGAGTAGTTTACATGATTTTATTGCCACTAATTGTTGCTTTGGATGCAGTTCCGCTCTCCTCTTGCTTCTTGTCAATGAAGCAGTTAACCCTGTCTACTTAGTTGTCTAAATTCGCCCCTTTCTTCATCCCTCAGCTTATCATTCCTTGCTTCATTCCTGTCTCCCCAAAGCCCCCCTCTTTTCCCCCTGTCTGACTTCCATCCTCCCAGCTGAGAAAACAGGCCCAGAGAGCACTTGGCAAAGGAGACGCAGGGAGAGACAGAAGAGAGAAGGGTCTTTTCAGATCAAGAGGCTAAAAAAGAGTTTTTAGCATTCAAAGGACACATTGTGCTCTTGCTCCACATTACTACAGCTCCGCGATTCAACTGAGCCAGCAGCCAGCACATTACTGTGTCTCTTTAAATCAGGCTAGTGTTAGCCGTAGCAACGTTCAGGCTTCGATGCTCTTCCCCGCTCCTCTGCCTGTCTGGCCTCCTTATTATCTGAGCCTGATGGATGCATTCCTCTCAGCTGAAATGATAAACGAAAACAGACTTTATGGAAACAGGGACTGAAGTTTGGTAACTTCAGAGTGTTTGGTAAGATCTGAAGAGTCCTGGAAAGGATACAAGCATGAGGACAGCATGTGTTCATTCTTAATCAGGATATTTGATGCTTGATTCTGCGGAGGACCGTCAGGGAGTATTTTTAGAGTTGGCTGAGGTTTTTATTCCTCTCCCTTTCCCTTAATTATTTTTTATTGTGACATCTATCAAAAGAACAACGTATTTTCCGACTCAGCACTGGCACAACTCACATTCTTTTGACAAAATAAATCTTTATAGAGGGTGTCATTCAGTTTCAGTGCTAAAGTCCAGGGGTAAACTGGTCTTTGTGTTTCCACCAGTGCATATTCACAGAGCAGTGCTCTGTCCTCCAACATGTGGTGACACAGAGACAGCTGCAGGATGGGAGGAAGGAGGACACTGGAGAGAGGCAGGGGGCTGGAGGGAGGGGGGGCGATCAGGGAAGGAAGGAGAGAGGAAACCAGTGGAGGAGGATGGGGAATGTGGGAGCGCTCCTTTCCTTTCGCCTCACCTCTGAAGGGTTAAAAAAATAACAAAACACGCGGGAAACTCGCTTCCTCTCCCGCCACTAGCAGCCAAAAGCGTCACATCCTCCTCCTCGCATTACATAATGTTTTCTTATTCCAAGCTCAGATACTGAAACTTTTATTTTTGCTTTAGTACTATGGACCTTCTGCCCAGGTCCCTCTTGAAAATGAGATCCAGATCTCAATGGGGTTTACCTGGTTAAATAAAGGAAATAACAAAAAAAAAAAAAAAAACATCAGAAAAAAGTTAGCTTTTTGTAAAATCTGCTCCTCCTTTTTTTTTTTTTTTTTACTTTAAGGTGCTTCCAACTTTTTGTGACTCATGTCTGCAGAATGTGAGCAAGTTCCTGTTCAAGGAAGTGAAAATGCTTACTTAGCTGTTTTACAGACTTTCTGAGTTTATGGTCGACATCTAGCATCCAATCATCATGTGAGTCGATGTTTTCTTATTTCACACTGAAACGTGTGAACTCTTCTTGTGCAACTATTGTAAGACAAATTATTATGAATTCAATTCAAAGTTAGTTTCATCCTTATTTCTTTCTTTCTTTGTGTGTTGACTATTTGTGACTCGTATTACTACAAAGCATGTTTTTCAGCTTCCATTATAAAAGAAGGGAAGATCTCCACTGTTCTGCTTTGTGTCCATCCTCTCTGACTGATATTGCAAAACACAGTCTGAAGCTCCTCTTCTTTGCTATACTCTGCTATAACATCACTGCTTTCTGAGGCCTTTACAGTATATCGGTCTGTGTCTAATGAACAAGAATGTGCTTAATTGAGTGAGCTATGGTGGCGGGGCACAAAAGGGGGCAGCACCAGAACAATCTCCTCATTCTGCCGTCTCCTCCAGGAGAAATGGGTGACCCACTGGGGCCACTGTGAGTCACAGGATGACAAACATCAGCTGACATAGTAACTCTATCTGCTAATAGTCAACGCATTATTCCCCTATGAGAATACATCTTTAGTTTCCTTCGATTGTTGCCCAGATTTAGATCAGCTCCCGTACTACGGAGCTCCAGTGAATGAAACAGAGACAAGCCCACGCTGCTTCGTTGCCTCTGACTCATCGGACTTGTGCCTGTGTGGGGGGAAGTTCTCCTCCACGTTTCCTGCATATGTCTGCCTGGGTTGCCAGGTTTGACTAATGGGTGAACATGTTTGCCTTTTTGTGGCCCGGAGCAGCGGCCAGTGATGGCCACTTCTGGGATCAGTAATGAAGACGTGTGGTGAAGAGCATAGAGTTGCTGGGGCTGACAGTTGCCATGGCAACCCTGTAATACATCTAGGGATAGGGGGTAAATGGAGTCAGCCATTTTGGGTTTGTGAGTCTGTAGTGACTGGTGCTGGAAAATCTACAGGCTCAAATGAAGAATGGTTTAACTTTAAAAACTGACGATTTTATTTCTTAAGGCTGACAGATGTTTCACAGCTGTGCTTTTACAGGTGTTTATGAAACTCAAGACTAGAAAAAAATACATTATTCGCCACTAAAATGGGTGTCATGCCTTTTTAATGAACAATACAGGTCACTGCTGTCCCTCCAGCTGCTTGGTCTTTTCTTTTATCCCCCCCAACATCTGCAGCAGCATGTTGCAGGCTGCTCCTTTTGTTATGCTCAGCGATGCATCATTGGCTATTTATAGGTTTTTGTGAAGGGCACAAAGACGCTGAGTGCTGACTGCTATGATCTCTGTTTGGTCTTCTGATTTTTACATGAATAAAAATGTCACTAATTTCCCAAAAATAGGGAAAAGAAACTGCATTACACTGAAGTATATATGTACGTATATATATTTTTTTACCATTAAAATGATTTGAGAATTTGATGACTGAGCAAAATGGGACTTAGAATGCGGTGGAGAAATCTTGGTGGTGCTCACAGCCCCACGGTATCACTTAAAGATAGCCAAAAATTATTTGTCTTTATGTGAGACACCCTGGGTCACAGAGTGAAAGCAACAAATAAAATGGAGTAATGATAAATTAACATTAAGAAGCCCAAAAGGCAATCCAAGAACACTACACTTTCATAATTACATAAGACATCCAGACACTTTGTTCTGTGCTTCTACGTTTTCTTTTTGGATTTAGTGGTTCATATTCAGTTTCTTTACAAGAACATGAAATCACCTCAACAATTAGAGGCTGTTAGTTTTTAGTAAGTAAATGTTTCACACAAGCTTGGTTAAGTAGCGTTAAACCCTCTCATTTTGGTTTTGTTCCATTTATCTTTCATAAAATCATAAAAACAGATTTATAGAGTTACTTGCCTGCACTGTTGCATATTAAAGCTGTTAAATGTCACAGTAGGATTAAGAAATCCTACTTTGAATTTGTTAATCTACATTTACTGTACTGTAAGCAGAAGTAAAACAAGCAATGTACATTTAAGGTTTTTCAAATGATTTCTTTTATTTGAAATGTCAGTGTCCAAGAGAAAATAAAACAGAAATATAAATATTAGCATAAAAATAAGAGAGTAACACAGGGGTGTAGCGTGGGGAAAGGGCAAAGCGTTTTATAAGAAAGATAATACAGCAGGATAGAGTAGTATTAATTCAGCAGCGGACGGACTTACACATATATAATATTTATAATCATTTGTTCATATGGACAGAAAGAGAATGAGAGGCATTATTTCACAAATGCACAAGAGAAAAATCACCGCAAAGTAACATTAAGAGGTTACAGAAGGATAGAAAGACTTCCATATATTTTTTTTGTCTCATTTCTTTACAGGGTGATAAAGGGTAGTAAAGAGAAAAATAAACACAAAAATATGCGCAACACATACCACAAGTTAACTAGTCTACGTGTGTCACTTTGTTTTTTACTCGTCTAAAGTTATCTTTAAGTCATTTATTTACACTGAAGAGTTAGTTGGCTTCAATGGTGCTCAGTTACTACATTGCAACACAAACTGTTGAAGAACATGTCAAACGTTTTGATTATTGTTGATAAATTTTTTGTGTTTTTTTTTTTGTTGTTTTTTTTTAAGCTGCGGTTTTTATTTTTCTTGAAAAACAAAATGCAAACACATTCCAGTAGTAAGCCGCGCCTTGTTGAGAGGGAACAGTTGGAGAAGGTCCCTGCTGTACAAATACTTGGCTCATACCATCAACCGGACTCGTGTTTATTTACAGCGGGGTAGGAGCCTCGCAGAACGAGGGGGGAGCGGACGCAGACAGGTGAGAGGCGGAGAGGGTCGTGTTTGCCACTGATTTCAAAAGTGGAGAAGATGCCCCAAAGGGGAGTCTCCTCACCAACAGGTTTGACTGTGCTTGGCTCTGTTGACCTCTATCAGGGTCAGTGCATTGGAGAAAATTAAAAAGGGCGGGCAGGCCAGCATTGGTTCCTCTGTACATTCAGTGGGTAGAGCCAAAGGTTGTACCCCACCTCAATCGGTTTAGCTCTCACCAATCCCTTTTTGCTCCCCTTTGACCCAGCCTGCGAGCTGCCCTCTTTTTCATGCAGTTTTATCCTGACAGACAAATGAATGGCAACGTATCTTAAAACAAACCCCTTTTATGCTATTGAATCAATATCTCCCAAAAGGAAAAAAAAGGAAAGAAAACACATCAAGAAATTTCTTTTCAGCACCTCAACAAAGTGCCCTAGAGGCTTACAAAGTGTCTAGAAACTCCTAAGCACTTAAGTTTACCACATCTACATGGTTCCCTAAAGATTGAAGTGATTACAACCCCAACTCAGTCTCTTCTTCAGCATACGAACAGTGCATTTCTCATAGTTTGGCTCAAATTGGGGGTGAGGGAAGGACACTAGCTGGGTGCAAGGGCGGGAGGGCAGCAGGACATGTCTGTACTCGTCCTGAGGTTTTATACAGGTAACCAGGATAAATCTGAATACGTGCCATGCCTTCACCACAGTCCTCTGCCAACCCCTCCCTTCAACTGTGGGGTGCATGCTCAGATCATAGAAAATATCAGAAGATTTTTTTTTCTTAAAACTATGATTACAAAAGTTATTCTCGTTTTCTGTCAAGTAAACACTACATGTGCATTACGTTGACCTGCGATTGGAGGGAGGAACAAGGATTCAGAATGTTCCCCTCTTTGCTTTTGCGATGCATAGTTTGCAACTCTAAACTAGAATATGTGGTTTGAACCTTAATGAGCATGCAAGAGTCTGTAATACCTGTCAAACAGCAGCCTTATGCTTTACGGCTGACCCTACAGAGGAATATTATGAATGGCAACTAGCGAACTTTACAATAGCCGGCTTTCCGCTTTCGGAAAGTGCACAATAAATCCAACATGAAAGACATTAACTTTTCATCTCTGAATACATCGCTGTGTGTAGCCTTGTCATTCCAGCAAGGTTTTCTACACTGAATCTCTTTGTCCATTAATTTTTTTTTTCATTCAAAGAAAATAATGGGGGGAAAAAAAACAACAGCAACCCCCCATACCCAGCCAAAAAATATCTACCCACAAATATTACATGAACAATACTAGACCTTTAAGCACAACATGGGTTAGTAACACTAAAACCTCCAGCACATTTGGATTCTTGGAGAAAATCTTCAAAGAACCACCAACAGCGTCCATGTGACAGCAGATACCTAATGGTGGGGTGTGGGGGGTTGGGTTTCTCATCACTTCATCCTGCCTCCACCTCCTCTCAACCAGCATCTACTTCTTCTCCTTCTTGGTGGACTTCTTCTTGGAGGCGGGGGTCTGGGCGGCCTTTGGAGGCTCAGCCTGTGCCGAGGCCTGAGGCGGAGGCAGCGCCTGCTGCGTGGCCTGCTGGGCCGTGGCCTGCTGCTGCTGAGGGTTGGAGGTGAGGGTGGCCGTGCTCCCGGGGATGTACACGTTCTGGCGGTAGTCGGGGACGTGCTGCAGGGTGAACTGGGGGCTGTAGCGGGTGCTCAAGCCCATGGTGCCGGGCCCGAGGGTGGCTGTCGCCTCACTTACTTCTGGGGAGAACAGAGACAAGAGTTTGGGGGGTGACGGGGGACAAAGACAAAGGAGGAGGAGGAGAAGAAGAAGAAGGGTGGAACGTGTTAAAAGTGCTGGAAAGTTTTACGGCGACAGTGTTAAAAGAAGCAGTGAGTAAAAAAAAAAAAAAAACATGGCAGAAAAATAGAGCAATACCTAAACCAAATGAATGTGATGTGAATGGAAGTAAAAGCTGATCACTGAATAAAAGGAGAAACGGTGCAACAAGAGCAGAAGCATGCTTGTTTGTGTCAACGGGTCTGTACTGGGCATGCGCCGTGTCTTTAACTGCATGACGTAGCTGCTCTGCTCATAATTCTCCCAGAGCCCCTGCATTGCAGAGCCAGAAACACAAATGCTCCCTCCCCCATCCTGAAGCTCCTCTTACACCATACAAACACACATATGCAGACAAAAAAATTCTCAGATTTTTAGTGAAATCCTTTTCAAAGAGCAAAACTAATGCTGAAAACAAAATTAGCTCCAGTCAATGCATGGAACAGTAAGTTAAGAAACGAGAGGAAAAATGACCTTCAGTGTTTATTAGCAGTCGCTGTTTACCCTTTCCTCCCTGATCATCGTAACTATTCAATCTGTCCAACCTTGTGCTGATATTCATCTAATCAGACTTTTCTCCTTCAGCTTGGATTTTCCTTTCAGTGGAAAATAAAATCCACACAAAATCATCTGTGATGTCCAATATTGGAGTGTGAGTTTCTCAAGGAAGGGAAATATGATTTGTTAAAATAACACTGGAAACAATGACTTTAGTGGTTTTCTTACTCTGCTTCCTGCGAATATGATCAATATTTTCCATGAGGTATCAAATACTTGCCAGGTCGATGACAACTTTCTACATGTGTTTGTCTCTTGTTCATTTGTACATTAGGAACAAGAAATAGAAGGATAATAGTTCCTGGGTGTCCCTGGAGCTCTGCTTATGTTAAAACATCTTACGGATGTGTGCAGTAGAAACACATCTTGGTTGTGTTTTTAAATTCAACACTGTACTGCAGAAAGGAAAACAACTACAGGTACTCTTGTCCACTCTCTGACTTTGGGTACTTATTACCACACGACCTCAAAATGGAATTTTTTCCAGTGTGGACAGAGTGGCCTTTATCAATGAATGAGTCTGGCTGGACGCTGTCCGAGCAAACAGGAAGGCACACAAACAAGCACTTCCCACGCATCCATGTGCACACGAAGAGAAAAAAAAAGGCTAGCAGGGAAGGAATAGAAAAGAGAAAGATAATAGCTGCGTTTCCATTAGCCATAGAAATGTGCCAATTGAAATTACGAAAATAAATCTGCTCAATGGAAACTTTGAACAATTCTGAAAAAATGTTTTTGATAAAAAAAGTTTCTGCGCTATCAGAATGGATGTATTTTGCAAAACTGCAATGGAAACACTTTTTTCGTATCGTACGACTCACGTGATCAACAGTCAGATGTTGACTGGCAAAAACGACAAAGAAGGCGAAAGGAAGCAGTTGGAGGATGATGGTTTGTTTTTGTTTGCTCTCACAGCATCGCGCAGTTCATAAGAATTTGTGTGTTATTCAAATGTGTTGAATCCATACCTCTATTTTAAAATTGCCGACACAATTACAAAATTGTGTTTTTTGTTTTTTTCATTAGCAGAATATCAATAAAATACTTGTGCACATTAGTAATGGAAACACAGCTGGTGACAAGGTGTCAGACTCACCGTTGGCTGCTGCCATCAGTGCCTGAAGCTGCTCAGCTTCGGTGGGGGGCTGGGGCCAGGGGCCAGTTCCCATGGCTACCTCAGGTCCTCCAGTTGCCCTAGAGGTAAAAAGAAAAATAACAAAAAACAGAGAACACCTAAGTAAGAGGTAGATAATCCTCAGCAGTTTGTGTGTTTAGCATAATGCCTTCACAGTTGGCGCTTTATCATGTAAAAGCAAAGCAGCTGATGGTGGACTCAGCAAGAATAACAAGAAGGATGTATAGTTTACAGAACAGGGCGAATCTCAAACAGTTGTGGAGGCATGAGCAAATGCATATGCACACAGCAGCCAGCAGTGTGTTGGTGCATTCATGGTACCGCACTCACTGGTATGCCAGTGAGCACTGAGCCCTCTAGTAAATCCGGCTAAATATTTAATGATTCCTTCTTTAATGAAGGAAATAGCAGTCTACATGGTGACACACGCAGCGCCCATTGAGCGCTGAACATTTCCATCTGGGCAAACTTTGTCTTCAAAGCCTGGTTTATTTACAGTCTAGAATTTGCATGTGAGGCGAACAAAGGAGAAAGCAGACATTAACCAACCTACTCCCCACATGTGCAGAAGACCAACATGCGCTCAACAGACAACTAGATCACAATACCAGCTTGGACTACTGCTGCTAAATAGCAAATAAAGTGTTCATATTTGGCTTTTTTTAAAGGTACCAGACATTATATAATTCTATGCAGATGACGTTCTGTTATTTGCATACAATTTGTATAACCCCGGCTTTAGAAGTGCTGGACAAATAACTCATAGAGCAACAAAGGGACTTCCTTGTTAGCAACAAAAATAACTATCAATCTACGTGGAACATTGATTTTTTTGACTTTTCATTTAAGAACACTTAGCCGAGGACCATGTATTAAAAAGGGTTCATAATAAACAGCTAAAGCAGAAATGTATACACAGCACATTGAGAAGGCTTTAGGCACCTGAGATATCCATATATATTCTTAGGAAGCTTCATGGAGCATGTTTTTGAGCATAATCAGGCAACTTGCGTTATATAAAGATATTCCTACATCTGGTCATTTTGCCCCATCGTCATTTCATACCCTAATTTGGTATCAGGCCAATAATATATTAAAATAAGACGCAACATAATTTTTTGAGAAATTGAGACAAAATTATGTAAAATCATACATGGGAGTTGGCCGTTTTTACGACAATTTGTGTTTGCAAATAAAAAATAATATATTGATGCACAATAGTTTTAAGTACATTTTTACAAAATCACGTCTACAGTTATGAAAATGGAAGTGGGGAGAGACAAAATAGCAACATGTGGATATGAAATGGAGCAAAAGATCCTGTAAAAATGGTTTGAACTACATGCAGTCTGAATTTTGAGTTGTTTTATGCTCACATGAAGATGTTATGAGAGAGTAAATCAAGATAACTGAGGTGAGGTCGGTACCACAACTACTGAGGCGTTTTAGATTTTTAAAAGCAGTGTTGTAATTCAATTTGTTTTATGTCATCCATCACTGACAAATTTAAAAAATTGCAAGCCTCGTTTCTAGTCCTCAAATGATCTCAAATGATCTTAAGTGCCTCAAACCTTGGAGAGATAAACACAAGGGATGTTCACAGGAACAAGTTTTTCCTCCTCCAAACCACCTAAAATACCCTAATAATAAATTAGTCTTCTCCAGGATATTCAAAAAAAGTAAATGGCAAAAATAAAAAAGGAATTCCAACACAAAACCTAAGGCCTTCTCAGAGGACAGGTTACCAGTTTGCACTGCAAAAAAAGTGGTTCTCAGTTTGATGCCAGAGACAGAGAGAGGAAGAGAAACATCTAGGTTCTGCGCCAGGCAGACAATGCAAAACAGACAGAGTAAAAACACAGTGAAGGCGACCATTTTGTGCCTCTTCACACATTTTGAGATAAAAAAGAAGATTTGGTTCAAGCTAAATTAACATCTAGTTAGACTTATCACATCCTGTGGTTTGTTGAGCATTTCCTGTTGTTGGGATTATCACTTCCTGACCAGAGAATTGTCCTAAGTGGGCCATCAGTTTCCCTCCACAACCTTACATGACATGTTTTTACCTCCTCTGGCCAGCTCGTCTTTTTCAGCACTAATATTTTGATTGTAGCAATTTAATGCAGGTTTTTGTTTCCTCTGCAAGAGGACTTCTCCAGCGCTATGAAACATCCATTTTTATTATCCTCTGCTTCATCATAAATTACAGAGAAAAGCTGAATGTGGTGGTGTTGGGCTACAACATCACAGATACACATCAAAGGCAGCAAAGAAGGAGAGGAAAAAAGGAGCTCTTGGACTTAAATGACTAAATGTATAGCACACATACAAGGCACAGCAAATCTACAAAAAAAAAAAAAAAACACTGCACAGAAATATGTCACAGTCCTTGTTCTATGCCACAGCAGGCATTGTGGCCTATTTGCACATCGACCAACAACAAACCCCATCAAACTTTCAGGGAGGCTATCAGAAGCTATGGGTTAGGTACAACTACACACAGCACAGCACTCGACTGCAGTGCACTAACTAAAGTTTTTTCAGTCACTCTCTGCCCTTAGGAGAGGATCCAATTCTTTTTCCATTGATGGATTAGAGGGTTTAGCTGAACCCTGATCAGCTGCTAAGGACAGAAAGTGACCGCACAGAGTCTAAGTCTAAGCTGGTACCTTGTCCCATTCTTCGGCGTCCATCGTATGTGTGTACCGTACGGCATGTGGGGACTAAAAACACAACAAGTTATACAAACTGAAAGAACCACTGTGTATTTAGCTGAAAGCTGGGGTTAATTTAAAAGGACATTTCTGAAACAATTTGCTGTAGATCTGACTGTGTTGCAATTTTGGGACTGTGCAGCCAAAATCTAATACTCTTCTGTCTTGTGCTTTTCTAGCTATACAAGTTTTGCCCGAGGTGGTGTGTTTCAGAGAAATGACTTGACCTATTCAACTTATACGCAATCACTGCTAGGAAAACAGTTTTAGCCCACACAACATGGGCTAAAACCAACACTCATGCTTAAAAAAACTATACATCTGAAACAGAAAAAATCTCACACCTGATCTGCTGCATTTTAACAGGAAGACTAAAAAAAGCTAGACTTGGCTATGTGTCAGTGGAAAATGAAGATAGAGAAAAATGGGTAAACATGGTATCCAATCCCCACTCCCCCAGCTCTGGTCAGTGTCGCTCATCAGCAGTACTGAGTGATGGCGCACAGGCTCGGGGAGAGCAGGGAGGAGAGACACAGCAGGGGAGGGGGAGGGGAGTGCAAGCTGTGGCAGCCATTTTATAAGGCAGCCTGGAAACAAGCAGAGATTCTCATTCAGGAGTCTGGAGACATGTAGCAGAATCTTTCAGTGGAATTTGACCAAAGTCGATGCTAACATGCAGCTCCAAGTCAAACTAAGACGTTCATGCCGTCATGACTTCAAAATCAACCCCCTGCAGGCGACTTTCCTCATCCGTTTTTATTCTTTTATCTTCATGTTGAACAACAACTCCGGGGCTGATATTAATTAACACTTTAGCTGTGTGTGTACGCGCAAGTGTGTGTGTCTCAGTTAACTTACCCACTAGGTCCAGGTCTCTGTCCTTGTGTGAAGCGCCAGTCATTGTTGGGGGGCTTTTGCTGCAGAGAGGAGAGAAGATGCAACATGAAATGGACGTTTCATTGCAGCAACGGCAAAAATGTTTCTCAGGTTCGTGTGTGTGTGGTTTGAAACTGAGACATCTGCATGTAGTAAAATCTGTGTGGAAGAGTTTCCTTTTGTGTGATTCTGAAAACATGAGGCTCAACAAAGACCTACAGATGGCTACAAATGTGTTGACGTTCAGACGGCCATGCTGTTCTAAAGGCTGTGAGGCACAAAGTGCAGCACAGGAGCACATTTACACTGAAGTGCAAGGTTTATACAGACTAGGAATAAACAGGTAGTTCAAGAAGAAATGTACATAATCAGTGAACCAAAAAAAAAAAGAAGAGATGTAAAACTCTAAAAAGCATCAATGCAGCCAGAAGATAAAACATGATGGCTAGATAGGTAAGTTCTCACAAAATGATTTCTAGTTGATGTAAAAGGACACAGGAAGTCCTTGGACAATCATTTAGTTTGTGTTCTGGAATCAAAACAATCCATGTTCCTAACTAAGCCTGGATGAAGGACTCTCTTTATACATCCCTGCTATTCTTTATTAATATCTTCAAGCCCACTGCACTCCTGTCCATCTCTACCCGTGTCACCATGTCTTTCCCATCTCTCCTGCACTCTCCCTCTCTCTCAGCTTCTCTCAATGTGCAGTGATGCGGTGAATAAAAAACCCTGGCTTAGCTCCAGTCTCTGCCGCCTAATCGACACGAGAGCTCCCGGGAGAGAGAGAGTCCAGCAGCCCAATGTGCTGCATTATTAAAAGAACTAAACTACCCGAGGGAATGATGGAAAGATACAAGGAAGCAGGGGAAAAAACAAACGCGGAATCCAGCAAAACATTCCTACACAGAAGGGAAACAATATAAAACCTTTGAATATCATGACCAAGCAGAGGATAATAGTAAATAAATGTGCAAGTGAATAGAAAAAGTCATGGAATCAATGGTCGTTCAATTAAAAAGTGCCTTGAAATGCATATAGAATAAAGTGAACCAAGTTCATTTCAACTTTCTTTTGAAATGATTTCATGTATTTCGAGGAATGGTAAAAATGGTAAAGGTGCATAAATAAGGACTTATGTGGCACTATCCTCAATCAATTATTAATATTACAGATAGAATATCTATAACAGGACTGGGTCCATACAAAGAAGCTAAAAACAAACTCAGAAAATGTGCAAATATGTGTGGGTGTGAGAGTCTGTCTGAGTTGTAGGAAGAGTAAAAGATGAGCGCAGACCAGTGGGACAGAAAGCACACGCACTAAGAAAAATATTGGTCAGTTTTTAGCTTTGATCGTACCAAATGTATACCCTACTGGGATACTACACTCTGTTGCAACTTTACGTCTCTCCATGCATTATGCTTTTCTATGTTTTTGAATGTAGGTGTGCAAAATTCAAAACGGTGCATTTCTATTTGTCACATAAAAGATTATTTCAGTATGTTTTCATTAGTAACTTGAAAACTTTTATTAGTTGCACTATTTTTTCTAACAAGCAATCTGTGCAGAAGCACAGATTTCAAGGCTTCAAAGGATTATCTGTGAAACCTACTTCTTATCTAGTCTAAAAGAAAAACAAATTAATTTGCATTTGTCTAACCTGTGTATAAAGGTTAGACAAATAGGAAACAAGTGCTCAGTTCAGAGCAAGACTAATGGAACTCTGTGGACCGAGATTCTCACTTAGGCAATCACACTAACCTTGAAGCCATCAGTCTTTTTCTGTACATCTTTCACTCGAGTCAAAGAGCTCTGAGGCATCTCTAGGTTAATTACAACCTGACCGTGTTACACCTTAATGCCATTTGAGGACTACCATGTGTAGAGCTGGATTTAGCAGTGGGTTTAAGTTAAATGCATGAGGACACGACACACCTGAATGCCGTCCAGCAAGTGCGTGAGCATGTGAGTGTGAACCATGCACAATAATCCCGTATACAGGCTAACAACTTCTCTAGCCAGTTGTTCTGTTTGTATGAACCGACATACAAACAGCGCAATCCATTTTGTTCAACATCTGGAAAAAGAAACATATGCATGTACAACACACTCAGTTACTAGACGTGAAGCAATTGTGTTGGTGAAAGCACAACATAAATGCGAGATTTAAAAGATACATGTTGGGGTTTGTGATTATGTTTACTAAATGCCAAACATACAATAACTCTACCAGTATTGTTCTACTGTTATTTCAACATCAAATAGCTTGTAAAGTTTTATAAGAGGACATCTTTTGTACAGTAATATACAAAAAAAACAATGGCTGAAAAAAAATCTAAGTTTGGAAATGATCTTGGTTGACTCTAAGCATGGGCCAAACTCAACTAAACTGAAAAATAGTAAAAATCAACCATGAGAAAGTTTAGTTTGTGAGAAAGATGAGTAAACTAAACTGTAGAAAATTAACTAAAGCAGCTTCATATAAACCAAACATACATTAGTCAATAGTGACATAGGCCTCTGACCCATTAAAACTCACACATTATTAAACAAACTGTGCCAAAACAACACACTGTGGATTAATAAAGGACACAAAGAGGAGCAGCAGGAAGGCACTACGGCCCCCAGGGTCCTGCTAAAATTATACACGACCACAGGACTACTTGTTATTGAAGCTTTGTATGTGCAATCTCATGCACATAAACACCTCTAGTGAGGGCAACTGCTCTAAAGCCATTAAGGCCTGCGCCTTCTGTCACTGTGGCACACGTGCGTAAAGCCAAGCTTCCTTTTCAGTTTTCTGTCCCTTTATCTCTTTTCCACTGCTGTCCTCATTCCACACGTGTCACTAGAGCAGGGAGACAGATGGCGTCCTCCTGACCCCGGGTACAACACAACTCAGATTAGTCTTAGCAAACTTGCATGAAAGGAAGAATATTATACATGCAAGCAGGAGAAAAAAATGTTAAAAAGGTTTTTAAAAAAGAAAAAAAAAAGCTCTAGCAACAGTAATGACTGCACAGGACAGACAGAGCAAAATCCACTTCACATGTGCTGCTGACTCCTGGAACCAATCACCAGAAGTTCAGAGGACAACAGGAAGTCAGGGTCGGGCCGATGACCCCACAAATTCCTGGTTTTTAGTGACTGCTTTATTCTTTGGCCTATATACTTCCACCTATCTGGCCATTTTCCTCTTCACCCCCACCATCACTCCTTCTGTCATCCTGTTCCTCTCGGTCTCCACTCCACTGAGTGGACTCTGCAGGACCCATTTCATCTGGATGTCTCCTCCTCCCCATCTGTTAGAAATATTAATGTTTCCCCCTTTGCTTTCCTATTTGACTGTTTGCTGAACTAGCTTCCTTCATATTCATTTGCCTTTATCTTTCTCCTTTTTGTCTATGCAGAAAGCTCTCTGCTATTTAAATCGATTCAAGCCAGTGATAGTAGTGGTAAGTTAGATAAAAATGTTTAACAAGTCTACTTCAAACAAAGTAGCCTTGTAGATTAAGGGAACCTCAAAAATCATCTGACAATATAAAGAAAATAATCTTCAAACTAAAGTGACACATAAAATCCAGCACATTTTGTTATACTGCCATAATTCAAAATTAGCAAACTAAATGAAAACTGCTTTTGGAGATGTTTAAAAGACATTTAAAATGGAATGATCTACAATAAAACTCAGTGATGCTCTTATCCCAACTGTGGATGGCTTCCTCTCACCTCAATGGCTGAGTTCATGAGGTTCTTCCTGCTGAGCGTCATGTTGAGCGTGTTGTTATGACTCAGCATGGGTGTCTTCATAAATACAAAGTCACTTCGACTAGATATAGTGGAGTAGCAGGGCCGATAGGTGCGTGTGTGTGGCTCCTGGGGCCCTCCCACCACCTCCATGTATCGTATGGGTCCATCGGTGTTGAGCTGCAGGTGCAGGTCTTTGCTGGGCCTCTGATGGTAGCGGCTGGACCTGTGGCGGCCATAGCAGCAGCATTCAGAGTCTCCCAGCCCTGAGTCACGGTGCCTTAGGCAGCGCACCATGAGAACCATAAATGTGATGAAAGCTACACCCGACACACATGCAAGAGAGATTATGAGATATAAAGTGATGTTAGACATTCCGTTATGGTGGTAGAAGTGGTTGTGACGAGTGTTCACTGGAACATCAATGGCTGTGGCTTTCTCATCCACAGTTACGGTGATGTTCACCGAGCTGGATCTTGGTGGGTCACCATTGTCCTGGATGATGACTGTTATGTCATAAGTAGAGCCCTCTTCCTCTTCGGCCCATTTGCGGGCTGTGCGGAGCTCCCCGGTGTGGGCCCCAATACGGAACATGCCAACATTTGGTCCAGGAGCGATTGAGTAAAACAACCACGCATTGTGCCCACTGTCTGCATCTACCGCCACCAGTTTATTTATGATGTGGCCTGGGCCAGCAGATGGGGCCACAGTGAGCTGCAGTCTTTTGTCTTTTGGGTAGGAGGGATAAACAATCACTGGTGAGTTGTCATTCACATCCACAACAAAGACATGTACAGTGACATTTGTTGCCCGTGGGGGTTCCCCTGCGTCCCGGGCCTGCACCTGAATGCGGAAAGCATTGAGCTTCTCATGGTCGAGGGACCGCATGCTGTATATGTGGCCAGTTTCTGGGTTAATGTACACATAAGAAGAAATAGGTGAATCCTGGACCATGCTGGGAAGGATGGCATAGGAGATCCGAGCATTCTCACCCAGATCGGAGTCTGTGGCAGAAACAGCAGCGATCGGGGAGCTTGGGGAATTGTTCTCAGGGATGTCCACAGAGTATGAAGGCTGGGAGAAAGATGGAGCATTGTCATTTACATCCAAGAGCTTCACTACAAAAGTTTTCTGAGATGAGAGGGGTGGGGAGCCAGCATCAGTCGCCTTGATAACCACTGTGTACTCTGGGACAGTTTCTCGGTCCAGGCTGCCAGCAGTTTTCAAACTATAATGGCCATCAAAGGCTAAAATAAGTTTAAATGGCAAACCTGGTGGGATGGTTAATGTAACCTTTCCATTGTCTCCAGAGTCCAGGTCTTTAGCGGTTATGACAGCAATCATTTTCTCTGGAGGCGAGTCTTCTCTGATGGAGCTGGTCGGTGACATCAGTGTCACCTCTGGGGCGTTGTCATTCACGTCGATGATGTCCACTATGACGTTACAGGAACCCTCCATGGCAGGGTATCCCCCATCTCTGGCCTGCACTGTGATGTGATAAGATGCGGCCTTCTCGTAGTCTACATCCCCCTTCACACGGATCTCCCCGCTCTTAGAGTCCACAGTGAAAAGCTGGAGAACACGTTCCGGTGTGTATTTACTAAACAGGAATGATATTTCACCGTTGCTGCCAGAATCAGCGTCAGTCGCATTTAATTTTGTAACTAAAGTGCCCTGTGCGACGTTTTCCGACAGCGTCACCTTCGTCACCGTCTCGGCAAAAACCGGAGCGTTGTCATTTACATCCAGAATTTTAATGAGCAAAAGTGTTGAGCCAGACCTCTCCGGCTGACCCCCGTCCACGGCCGTGAGCAACAGGCGAAACGAGGCCTGTGTCTCTCTGTCCAGAGGTTTATCCACGACTAGTTCTGGAAACTTGCTGCCGTCACTCTTAGTCTGCACAGTCAGTGTAAAAAAATCATTTGTAGCCACATGGTAAGTGCGTAAGGAGTTGGCGCCCACGTCTGGATCGTGTGCGCTTTCCAAGCGGAACCGCGTGCCCGGCGCGGCCGCCTCCGACACCTCCAGAGAAATATTGCTGGTTGAAAACTGCGGCGCGTTGTCGTTCACATCCAGGATGTCCACTATGACGCGATGAATCTCCAGTGGGTCCTCCAGCATAATTTGTATTTGTTGCGAACACGTTGAACTCAGTTCGCACAGTTGTTCCCTGTCAATTTTTTGTTTAATAATTAAATCACCAGTTGCCTGTTTCACCTCGAAATACTCCACCGCTGACTCGGAGACCACCCGCAACTTCCCCTGGACGATTCTCTGAGCCGTATAGCGCAGATCCTTCGCGACGTTTCCAACCACAGAGCCTGGATTTAGTTCCTCTGATACGGAATATCTGAGCTCAGCGGACGCCGAGCACACGCAGGCTAGATAGAGGTAAATCCTCCACAGCGTCCCTCCTCCGGAGCGCTTCCTCTGCCTGGAGTCCATTGTGCTGCGCTCCCAGGATCGGGAAAGTTTCGAACTTCTTTCACCGTCACGTATCCATAACTAAGCGTTAAAACGAGCCTACACGGCTCGATGTAAACATTTCCACTCTAAAAGCAAAGCGATGGAAAGCTTTGATATGGTCATGGCGGCCGACATTAAAGAGAGAGAGAAAAAAGAAAATCACGGAGAAAACTCAAAGTTGTCCCTGGCTCCACTAAAACTCCGCTCTGTCTCCTCCGCCTCACTCTCTCCATGGGCGGGGAGAGACCACAGAAGTCTGCCCTCTCATTGGAAGACAAGGCTGGAGCAGCGCTGTCACACTTCCAACACCCACACCAAACTTTTCAGTGACTTCTCTTTCACAGGCGAGTAAAAAAAACCAGCAACTAAACTTTAAAGTTTTAGGAGGTTTGAAAGGGCAGATGGAACAGAAAGGAAAATGCAGCAAGGATATGAAAAAGTACACTTTACACAAGAATGGGCGTTTAAGTAAATGAAAGACATTTGCCTCCTGCCAGATTTGTCTCCGCACCGTCAAACTAATGTTAAACAAATAACACAGAAACCTGTGTGCTCTACTTCCGCGTGGGGGCGTAGTTTCCAAAAAAACTTTTTCACTTACAATAACGTTTTATCTGGACTTAATCAGATCGTATTTTAAAAAGCAGCAATGCTCATTCTTCAAATTATTATTTTAAAAGGAAAGTTTAAGTTTGTGAGAATGACAACTGAAAAACAAAGTACAAATTATGTAAAGAGTATTTAACAACTGTATCTCATAGAATTCGATCACTTTAAATAAGGAAAAGGAAAGAGAAACTAAAATATACAACAATTTGGATTAATGCATTCAAAATTTGATGGAGACAGAACTATAAATGTGGAAAAAGAAGAACCAACAATGACGGAATATATTTTTAAAATACATTTTGCTCTAAAAGATGCAATTAGAGAAACACATTGTGTGGCGTTAATCCTTTTTTATTTATTTGTTGTGGGGATTATTTTCAATCTCACTCTAGGTAAAATGTTTTTAACTTCTTTTTCAATTTAAGCCATTTCCTCAAAAATAGACTAAACAGAACGCAAAGTAAAATCCATGACGCGCAACCTCAAAATAAACAGAATAAATATAAAAATTAACCAGAAGCGAGCCAGTAAACGAATGTGTGTACACTATAGTTGCTGTTCTTTTCGCTCACCTGTTGGCTCTCAAAGGTCCAGGTGCTGTCGGGTAAAGACGCGTCCAGAACACTGATGACTTCTTTAAAGTCTGTGGTGCTGCTGGGTTTGATCAATGTGAAATCACT
>CAEFZX010017941.1:0-18426 GCA_903066825.1 Alfaro cultratus
TTTATCCAGATGTTTGATACTGTACACACACAGAAACAATCTTGTAGAGTTTGTGTGTGGGTTTTGTGGCTTTTAAAATAGAATAAGGGGCCTCTGAAAGTGTTGTTTGCATTGACCAATTTTCCAGAAAGAACATTTGAAGCCGTGAGCTTAGTCAGTTATAAAACGGGTTTATTCATTGAAATGTTGTGTGAAGCTGTTGTACTGCACTTTATTCTTTTTTTTTTTTTGATAATTTAGTGTATTATTGCTGCATATAAACAAGGCAGTTCAGTTATTTGTTGTGTATAAATACATCTGCAGATTGCAGATTTGCTCAGTCACTGTTATGTGAGGCTGAAGAAACACAAGTAAGAGTTTAGATACAAGAACATCTTCATGTGACTGGACATCTCTTGCACCTCTGCTCTGATCACCTCTCTTCTCTCCAGAGTTACCTTAATTCAGTTAGAAATTACTCCACAGGATCTCAAATTTAGATTTATTTCCTAATTCTGATTCCATCGCCTCCTTTTCTTCTTTTTGCTGCTCCAAGATAGACTTGCTGGTGTGCTTCCAATAATTTCTTGCTTCCCATTATGTTTGAACTGTAGTCTGTGAAGAACTATTTGCCAGAGATTCACGTATCAAAGGTTTCTTGCTCTTCCAAAGTTACAGCCGACAAGAGCATTCTTCAACAGCTGGATTACTTCAAGAGGGAGGCTGAAAAATGCGCCTCCCGTTATAAAGGTCTGAAAGAAGTCATGGTTGAAGAATACAGAGTGAGACTAAAATATGAGGAGCAGCTCAAATGTCACACTGAGCAAGCTTCCAAATTCAAAGCACCAGAGGAAATGGTGAAATCTCTGCAGTTAAAACTTGCTCTGGAAAATAACCAATACTAGTCTATTCCTAACCCACCCTAAAACTTAATTTGCATCTTACCTCTAAACATTATCCCTGACCCAAATCAATGAGTCCATCATATTAGGACCAAAGCCCGGTCCTAATATGATGGACATAATGCAGTGTTTCTCAATTCCACTCCTCAGGCCCCCCTGCCCTGCATGTTTTAAGTGTTCCCCTTCCGCCACACACCTGGATTGAATCTGTGGGTGATTAACAGGCTTCTCCAATGCTTGATGACTGCAGAAGAGGTCATGCAATCATTTGCATCAGCTGTTCTGAAATAGACACATCTAAAACATGCAGAGCAGGGGGGCCTGAGGACTGGAATTGAGAAGCACTGACCTAATGTGACACTGGACATATAATGGTGCGTTCACACCAAATGCGTTTTGACACATCTAGCGCATCCAACACTCCACATAGACTTTAAATATAAACCAGACTCGCCTGATGCTCAAAACGTGTTTGATGTGAATCCACCAGTAGAATGTTCAGTTCCACCGGTAACAATGACATCAGCAGTGATGACATCACTATTTGATGCACCAAATGAATCGCTATCTTGAGTGAAGCACACAGACTGTTTTTTTCAGACCTCTTCCTGTTTCAGACTTATAAGTTATAAGTTATGAATCTTCTTCAGGAGCATTGTTAAAATTATTTGAAGGCACAGAATCAGCCCAGTACAGGTTCACATTCTCAGGTGAGAGACTCACCTGGTATAAAGTTAATTTTTCGGTACTGGAATTACACCGAAGATAAATTAGTTTAATCAAAGCATGTCATGAATATGCGTGCATGTACTCCATCTTAAGTCCAGAGCATAGTAGTTGTTTTTTTTGTTGTTGTTGCTTTTGCCACCACTAGATGATCAATATATAAAAAAACTGGTTCTCTTTGAATCTTGAAATGACTCATACAAACAATAACTTATGTTTGTCACAAGACAAAAAAAAAATTAAAATCCATTTCATATCTGAACCAGATGATCTCACCAAGCTCTGCCACTACTGCGGAGAGAAAGAAGCAGAAATGAGTTCAGAGAGTGATACCACAAACTGGGTAGGATGATAAGATAGTAAAATAGTTGTTGTTTTGTTAGCTATAAGGGCTGAACCACAGTACTCTCCTGTCCCAGAGGTGAGGATGTATCCAAAGATAAAGAAGTGTTAGAATCCATGTGTACCCTTGGAGACCAATCAAAAATTGATGCACAAACAAATTCTATCCTTATTTAAAATTGACAGAAAATATACTCTTGCACAACCATCTTAGAAATTTCAATGTGAAATTATTGATAACTGCAAATTACATGGTTAAATATTGTTATAAATACACTCAGCTGGTGGTGAAAAGGTGGCAGAACTCTGAAAAATAGATGTTTTACAGTCTGACATAATTCACAGGCCTGTACAGTAAAGTCACGGATTATTATGGCCATCAAAATCTGTGACCCTGTCAATTTGGCTATTTGAGGGTTAAATATTCTAAGTGTGATATGAAGAGGTGGCAGAAACATCAAAAATCATTTCTTAATCGTTTAACGATTTATTAAAAGGCCGAAGTTGGTTTACATACTTTAATGACAGCGCATAGGCATTCAGTGCGACCGTCAGTTTATACAATATACGCAGTTTGCGCAAGTATTCTTCTTCTCGCTGATCTTCAAGACGTACCTGCGCTCTATCGCCCCCTGCGGCCACAGAGAGTGAGTGACTGGTCACAGATTTGGATGTAACGCGTGTTTTCTTCCGTTGGCTTTTTATCCACACAATGAAACGAGCACACATGAAGCATTTTGGGTTCTCTCTTCAAGTTTAGAGTTTTTTAGCCAAATTATTTTCGTTTCCTTATCTGTCGGTAGGTGATGTAAGCTACCGCTTATCACAGAAACTCTAAAGAAGCAGTCAAGTCAAGAGAAATTGAATATAAAGTCCCACTAAGTAGAGCAGAAATAAAAATAATTATTAAAGATAAAATAAATAATATGTGGCAGGAAATATGGAATTTATAGGAAAGAGGAAGGCATTTACAAAACAATGTAATAACAAGAAATAATAGGATAATGTGAATAGGAGAGAGGAAATATGGATTAACAGGTTGAGGATTGGGCAAACTAGTTTAAATAGTGGAGTAAAAATAATAAAGGGAAACATCCATCAGGTTATTGTTCTTATTGCGGGGAAACAGAAGGAGTAGAACATGTGTTGATTTATTGTGGAAAATATATAAGAGAGAGGAAAGAAATGGAAAGAGTAATGGGGATTTCAGTAACTGGATAATTTATTTGGGAAGCAGCAATCAAATAATATAATTCAAGCACTTATAAAATATTTAAAAGATGCAAAATTAGTTGAGAGGATTTAGTATGGATGTGTGTGAGTGTTAAAGTATGTATATTATATAGTTCTTTTTAAGGTTAGAAGATTTAAATAATAACATTAATTTCTGAATTACATCTCCGTCCAGTTGATGGCGGTAATACACTAAGTATGTAAACGCTGTAGAAGAAGAAGACGAACGTTTAACGAGAATTGACGAGCGCAGCCGAATTCGTCCGAAGGCATATCCGTGTGTACAGTTAGCACAATGCTAGCTGAAGAAACGACGCTCCTTAGTTCCTTGTAACATTAGTTTCATTGTTGGTTGCTGCTCCGCGAAAGACTGCGCGACTACACAAAATGGTCAGTATGCAAACAGTCATTTGTTGATGACCGAGCGTGTGTTCTGGAGCCCGAAATTGGGTAGTTTATCTGGGCCCAGTCGGCAGCAACCGTTTAGTTTGCACGGGAGTCTGAAAATGTTGTACGTGGATAAGTAATTGCCAATGCCGTAACCGACAAATGATAACGAAAATGGTCTTTTTATTTGGAATTCTAACTGTATCATCAAGTTACCCTAACAACTTTAATTGTTTTTATTTTATTTTACGAATTTAGCTTATGCTAACGTTAGCCTGCACCTTGTAGGTGCGTTTGTGTAAACAAAGCATCTTATTGGGAGGTTTTCCTCTCACACTGAACTCCAGTAAGTTCACAGACAAATTCTTCTTAAAAGCTACAAACAGCGACTAGCATTCACCTTAAAATGTCCTGGTTCTGCTGGCTTTTTATGCACACGAACACTTTCAAGAACTGGGACTTAGAACTTAATTAGAAATAGAAACTTCGCCCTCTTTCAAATCTAGGAGTTTACATATCAGAATATAAAAAAAAAAAATGATGTCCTTATAAAACTTCCTAACGTCCTCACTTGTTGAAAACCGTAGTCTTGAATTAGTCTTATTATCCGTCACAGATTGCTGTGCAGCATTTGTCATTACTCTATAGTGATCGCTGATCACTTGCCTTCTTGGCACCTTCATTGCAGATACCCTCTAAACAGCAGGCTAGTGTGACAGAACAGTTTTCCCTCCGTTCTGCTCTAACCCGGCGTGTTGTTTTCATATTTCAGGACAGTGAGCTGTCGGACGTGGACACTGCACCGGGCCTCGAGAGCAGCAGCATGGAGGGGGAAAACGCTCCGCTTTACTGCATTTGTCGAAAGCCAGACATCAACTGCTTCATGATGTAAGCTCACAATTCAATTCAGTTCAAGTCTGTTCAGTCAACGACAGCACTGTAAACAACGCTACATGATTTAAAAACTGCTCAAATGTTTGTTTGTTTTTTTAACGAAGGTTTTCTAACCACAGGCTAATTTGCAAACCCAGCCCTGTTTTAAAAGGAACCAGCGATGCTGTTGTGCTTGATTCATTCTGTGGCATTCTTGTTTGCAGCGGCTGCGACAATTGCAACGAGTGGTTCCACGGGCACTGCATTAGCATCACGGAGAAGATGGCCAAGGCCATCCAGGAGTGGTACTGCATGAGCTGCAGAGGTCAGCGCTTTTCATTTTCTGTTGCAGTTGTTTCCTACTGTAAAAACAGAAACCCCCCCCCCACATATTTCTTATTTCCTTTTCATTTTGATATTTTCTGGACGAAAAAAAAAAAAGACGAGAACCCACTGCTGGAAGTGAAATACAGATCCAAGAAAAGCCGAGAGAAGGAGCCGGACTCGGACAGGACCGAGCGACAGTACAGCACGCCGAGCACGCCGGACTACAAAAGCGACAGACGGCGCGGATCTAAAGTAGGTCGCAACCGGTGCGTTTGGAAGCGATAAAACTCCCTCCGCTCGCAGGAGCTGAGCCGTGTTTGTTCCTCCTCGGACGTTTCGGTCTCCAGGTGAAACGTTCGGTGCGCATGTGCGGGGAATGCGAGCCGTGCAGGCGGACGGAGGACTGCGCCCAGTGCGACTTCTGCAAGGACATGAAGAAGTTCGGAGGGCCCAATAAAATTCGACAGAAGTGCCGCTTCAGGCAGTGCGAGGTTCGAGCCAGGGTGAGTCGTTTTCAGGGTTCAGGCGGCTGCTTCAAGTCCCGGACAGTTCTTGAATTTCAATTAGGTGTTTTTTGTTTTTTTTTTTCAAGGTTTTGAAAGTGCTTCATTTCTGTGTGAAGTTCTTGACTATCAAACCGCACGCAGTTTTGTAATAAAGCACAATCTAATGCTGGATTTAAAAGCCTAAATGTAAAAAGCGTCATGTACAGTTAAAGATAATGAAAAGATAAATGCGTTTATTTTTTCCTCTCACATTTTGACACTAAATCTGTCTAAACTTTGCTTGTTTTAGATTAGTTAGAATTGCCAAAATTATTTCTATTTGCTAAGAAGAAAACTTAGAATTTTTGTTTTTCTTAGATTTTATTTCTTTTTTTCAAACTTTCTCAGACCTGTCGGGTGTATAGAGTGTGTGTGAGAGAGCTATTTTAAAACATAAAATTTTCTTATGTTTTAATTTATCTTGCTCCTGCTGTAGATTGTAGAATAGCTTCACAACATGTTATAAATAACAGTAATCAATAGGTCTGTCGCAATAAATAAATTACTGGCATAATGAATTAAAGCAAAATCAATGTTTTCCATTTGGTTGATTTATTATTTTCTCTCTTTCTACCAGAAACTGGACCAAAGGTCTTCAGTCTAGCCATTTTTTTTATTTTTTATTTTGTTTACAGAGACTTCATAATTCATTTTATTTGTTGTTTATGTTTGTTAATATTGGATCTTTAAAATGTCCTCCACTTCTGCTGTTAAATGTTTATTAGAATTTAAAGATTATTGATCTTGTTTTCTTGTGTTGTTATTACTAAGCCATTAGAATTGAAAACGGTCTCAAAGCAACAATATCATCGTTTATCGCAAAAACTTCTGGGACAATTTATCGTCCAGCTAAAATTGTTATTGTGACAGGCCTGTGTAACAAACAACATAAGAACTGTTTTTTTTTTTTAGTTCATTTATATTGTTTTTAATCTCTAAAGTCTGCAGGTGCTGGAAAAGTTCTGAAGACTTACCTTGAAAATGCTTGAATTTGACTGTGGGGAAAAGTCCACCGATGCCGCCTTTTCCCCTGTTCTTTGCCGATCGACAGAAACTGTATCCTAGAAAATGTGTGAAATTGTGTTCCCCCCCAGAAAATGCTGCGCGTGAAGGAGGAGGAGCTCTCCCTGCGCGAGAGGAGGGAGAACTCCCACCACAGAAGAAGACGGTACTCCGAGGACTACGACAGCGAGGCGGAGCTCTACCAGCAGTACAGAGCGGCGGGACTCGGCGGCGACCTGGTGAGTGGGTTTCATTTAAACCCGTCGCTTCTTCTGGATTTCTGAAACTCATCGGATTTGTCCGTGCAGGCATGGGGGAGCGATGACGACGACGAGCCGGCCTTCAGCCCCGTCATACGGAAGAAAGCCATCAAGGTGAAGCACGTCAAGAGGCGGGAAAAGAAGATTGAGAAAAAGGTGAGTCTTCCTTTGTGCGAGACGACGACGTCGAGCCGCGCTGCCTTTTGACGCGTCTCCCTCCGACTGTTCAGAAAGAGTCGCGGCGCCACAAGCAGAAGCAGAAGCACAGGGACAAAAACCGGCACAGCGAGCGGGGGGATCTGCGGGACAGAGAGGGGATGCGTCAGTGTCTGGGGCCCAACTGTGTGAAAGGAGCCAGGCCCAACTCCAAGTACTGCTCCGAGGACTGCGGCATGAAGCTGGCAGCCAAGTAACTCCTCCTACCCACCTACACACCGCCATGCTGATTTGGGGCTCGCAAAAGTTTTCACAGCCCATGATTTGTTTTTTTATTTGTTTTTATCACATCAGAAAAGCAAACTTGTGTATATTTCATTGGGTTTTTTTATGTGACCAATACAAAGTAACAGGCACAGTTGAAAGGAGAGGTGAACCGATTGCAGTTTCCTGGCCGATTACCGATTCTTAAAAAAAACAACCTCAAATGCAGATTCTTATTTATTTATTTCCCTGAAAAGTTGCTAAATATAGCAAGAGAGTTGATCAGTTGTCAATATAATTATCGGCTAACCTGAAATTTGTGCTGATTTATTGCCGCACCCCTCATTAAAACCAGAAGTTTAGATAAATAGAATCAGTCCAAAGCCGATTTTTCTTTTTTTTTATATGAAGTTGAAGTTGCTAAATAGGGAAACAAAGTCCTTTGCTGCGGTAGATAATATCGGTTTCGCATATATCGACCAATCGCCAAAAATGAAGGATATCGGGGCCGATTTATCGTTGCACCCATACAACAATAAATCGGGCCCGATTTATCGTTGACTGACTGTATGTGAGTAATATGGCAAAATTTATCTTATCTTTTATTTTATTTCTGAGGATAAGATCAGAAATGTCATCTTCTTTCTCCATAATTGCTATAATTTAAGCTTCTTCCCCTCCGCCCCCGACCTGCAGCCGGATCTACGAGATCCTCCCTCAGCGGATCCAGCAGTGGCAACAGAGTCCCTGCATCGCCGAGGAGCACGGCAAGAAGCAGCTGGAGCGCATCCGCCGGGACCAGCAGAACGCCCGGCTCCGCCTCACCGACATGGAGCGGCGCTTCCACGAGCTGGAGGGCATCATCGCCAAGGCCAAGCAGCAGGCGGTTCAGCAGGACGAGGAGGTGACAACCCAATACTCATCTGTTTGTTTGGTTTTTTTCTTTGCTACATATTTTTGAAAAAGTAAAACAATAACAGAGGAGCGGCTCTTTTGTAGGTGAACGAAGGTGAGGGCGACGACACAGATCTCCAGATTTTCTGCGTGTCCTGCGGTCATCCCATTAATCCGAAAGTGGCGCTGAGACACATGGAGAGATGCTATGCCAAGGTGATTCCGCCTCTTCGAAGCTAGACTAGAATGCGATTCGAGTCGCTCGCAGCCATTTTCACTTCTAAACATCCGTTTCTGAAACGATTCTACTCAACAGTACGAGAGCCAGACGTCCTTTGGTTCCATGTATCCAACAAGAATAGAGGGGTAAGAGTAAAAGGATGCTTCAGAGTTTTAGTAAAAAATTTAGCGTTTTTGGACCAGGCCGTTTATTTTTATTAATTTCCTCCTCAGTGCCACCAGACTCTTCTGTGACGTGTACAACCCCCAGAGCAAGACCTACTGCAAGAGGCTGCAGGTTCTGTGTCCAGAACATTCCAGAGATCCAAAGGTGTGTGAGCCTTGATCGATCGGCTGTGGAAAAGCTTCCACGCTTCTCTGCTGAACCGTATTCAGTGCTGGGCACGCTTTCGCTGATGCAGCGGATCTCATTTTTCTTTTAGCCCTTTTAGCGTTCTTGCTATAGAACAAGAGGTAAAGATAAGTTATAGAATATGTAAATTATGTCAAAATTAAAGTGGAGCTTAAGGGTTGAAGTCTTTCAAGTGCAGATATAATTTGAATCGAAGTTAGCACACCCACATTAGCTTGTGCTAACATTATGGTGTAGCAATTTAGCATTAGCTTCTGCTAAATATTGTGATGTAGCAATTTAGCATTAGCTTCAACTAAATACTGTAATGGGGTAGTGCTTTAGCATTAGCTTCTGCTAAATACCATGATGGTGTAGCGCTTTAGCATTAGCTTCTGCTAAATACCATGATGGTGTAGCGTTTTAGCATTAGCTTCTGCTAAATACCATGATGGTGTAGCGTTTTAGCATTAGCTTCTGCTAAATACCATGATGGTGTAGCGTTTTAGCATTAGCTTCTGCTAAATACCATGATGGTGTAATGCTTTAGCACTAGCTTCTGCTAAATACCATGATGGTGTAGTCCTTTAGCATTTTCTAAAGCACTACAGTGATGTTGTACTGTTTTAGCATTAGCTTCTGCTAAATACCATGATGGTGTAGCGCTATAACATTAGCTTCTGCTAAATACCATGATGGTGTAGTCCTTTAGCATTTTCTAAAGCATTACAGTGATGGTGTACTGTTTTAGCGTTAGCTTCTGCTAAATACCGCAATGGCGGAATTATTTGACTTTAGTGGAACTAATGTTTAGTGTTTTAGAGTGTAACTTTTTAGTTAATGATGCCCACAACTGACGACTTATAACATTAATGTGAATATTGTGATTGTTTTTCTTCTGTTTGCCCTCCAGGTGTCAGTAGACGAGGTGTGCGGTTGCCCTCTGGTGAAGAACGTGTTTGAGCCGACAGGAGACTACTGCAGGGTGTCCAAAAGGAAATGCAACAAACATTACAACTGGGAAAAGCTGAGGAGAGCTGAGGTGGACTTGGAGCGGGTCAGAGTGGTAAGACGATCTTGAGGCACTCTGCTGCCATGGAAGCTGCATTAGCTAAAAGTCTTAGCAGGTTATAATGACCTCTCCTCTTTCTGTTCCCACAGTGGTACAAGCTGGACGAGCTTTTTGAGCAGGAGCGGAACGTCAGGACCGCAATGACCAACAGGGCCGGTCTGCTGGCTCTGATGTTGCACCAGACCATCCAGCACGACCCACTGACGACTGATCTCCGTAGCAACAAGGATAGGTAGTCAGCCTGGGTTTGTTGCTGGATTTAGATCTGCAGATCGCTGTACATAGCAACATAATAATTGTGTGCTAAAGATATAAACTTCTAGATTAACTACTGCTTTGATGACAGAAGATTTTCTACCATTTTAAAGTGTGTGTATGATGATATATTTTTTCCTAATAGTGGTAGAGGAGCCACGTTTGAGTTTGGAAACTGCTGCTTTTGGTATGAACATTAGAAATAAAGCCTTGAAACAAGCTCTGTGTGTGTGTGTCAGGACTGTACATACACATATTCATACCTTTACACAGATATCATTACTCTTTTATGAAAAACATTTTGTGGCAATTTTTTAACTTTATCTTGTAAAAATATAATTCATATTTTTTGCAATTACTACATTTGAGGTTAGAAAAAATGGGTATCAAAAATTAAATTAGCAAAATTATCTGGAGTAACTGCTAAATAATTTGAATTTGATTAATGCAAAAGTATTCATACCTCTTCAACTTTTCCACATTTTGTCTAGTTACGACCACAAATCAGTTTATTTTGGGAGGATTTCATGGAGAGGACTTTCACATAAGGAAGGAAACATTTCAAATATTTTTATTGTGCATCTACTTCCATATGCCTGCTGTGTTTGCATCACGACAAAACGTAAGGATACTTTCCATTGCACTGCATCTATTATCTTACTTCCCTTCAAAATTTCAGTTTTATCCCCTCCATTTATCTTGCTATAATTGTATTTTTTTTTTATTCATAAAAGTAAATTTTAAATAATTTTGAAATTTCTGATGTTGTTGAGTGACAAGACAAAGTGGCCCATCTCTAAAAACTTGCTGCTTCTTCAAGGAATTGCAGAGTGAAACTTAGTTTGGACATTTGGACTTCAAATAAACGCAGTAAATTTGTATGAAAACCACCCATGCCTCCTGTTTTAATCGTATGTACAGATGGCACTTTGTTTTATTATATGTAATCTGTATAATCCTCACCATGGTTTACTCTTACCTCGTGTGTTTAAGTTATTCCTCCAGACGTAGCTTTTACGGTAGAAAAGCTGAAAAATAACTCAGACCGCGAACGCAGCAACGACTAGTATCAAAGAACACGTACCCAGGGCAAGATGACTCACCCCCTTCGACTCGGGGATCTGCTGCCCTGAGAAGAGCAGTCTACTAGCACCTCGACAGAATTGTGAAGTTTGACATTTTGATTTAAAACGTTATAAACTCGAAACTAATCATTAATATTCTGAAATAAAAACGTTCTTCTTAAAAATGGATTTCATACCTGCGCACCTGCAGGCAGGAGAACGCGGGCTTCGAGGAGGTTAGCTATGTCGTACGTTCCTCTTTTGGTCCTCGAGCGCTTCCGTTGGCTGTGCTTGGATGCATGGTACAGGGCTAATGTAGCCCTGGCTCATAAACTGAAAGGAACCTACTTGTTGTTGTAACAGAGTGGCATAAATTTGGGGAATAATAACCGAGAAGGTGTGTCGCTTTTATCTCTCCACTTCGGCAAAAATCTTTAGCAGAGTGACGACAAAAACCAGCTGATAACACATTAGTGGTTGATTAATATCAGCACAGCAAACGGTGCTACAGCTAGCGGTGGCTAACGTCATCCCCGCTATTAGTAAATGTTTCTATCCGTCTGACGCACCAGTGGTTTTGTGTGACTGTTCGCTACATTGCGGAGGTTTTTTACAGTAAATGGGTGACTCGGACAGAGTAGCCGAGAGTCGGTGCATTTTTGTGCGGAACAGGCGCTTGCTTGTTTGTGCGGCTAACGTTGTGCTCGGCGGCTAACAATAGCTGCATACCGTTGCAAGCTAATTAACCGTTAACAAAACCTCCTTGTAGAGTTTCCGTTGTGAACAGTTTCTCATCAAAGCACGTGCTGACTTTACGTTATACTGGGATACAACCGTCTTCACCCTCATCTGAAACCACCTCCCCCGTTTTTCTTTTTTTCTTTCTTTTTTTTTCCACCCAGACCCCTTCAGGCTTGGGAGTCAAGCGTTAAAAACAGACCGCTCTGAATGGGATGCCCGGGCAACTGTAGAAGAGATTATCTATCTGCGGGAAGACTCATTGGATTCTCTGTAGCCCTTCCTTGGTGCACAGATGAGTGAAGGAGCAGCAGGGAAGAGTAAGCTCCCTGCCAGTGAGGCAGTGGAGGAGGAGGAGGAGGACCAGGGGGGAGAGAGTCCCAAAACAGACAATCCCTCTGAGGAACCACCTGCACCCTCAGGTGACCCCAAAGAGGCAGCCGAGATAAGCTTGGACCCTGCTGCAAACACCCCAGCAGAGGCCAAAGAGGAGGAAGAGGAAGGAAAGCCCGCTGGCGAGACTCCTATGGACTGGTTCGAGCCGCTTGAGGATGATGATGATGATCCAGACGAAGAAAGCCTGGCAGGAGAGACGGAGAGCGTTGCAGGCAGCGAGAAAGCCACAAGACATCTCTATCAGTAAGTTCACGTTTCTTTTTTAAATTACACGAAACATTAGCTTGTTTTTGTTTCTTCTTCTTCTTCTTCTTCTTCTTCTTCTTCTTCTTCTTCTTCTTCTTCTTCTTCTTCTTCTTCTTCTTCTTCTTCATCAAGGCGAGGTTGAGGTGGGATCTCCAATAAGGCCAGGTTGAGGTTGGATCTTCATTAAGGCCAGGTTGAGGTTGGATCTTCATCAAGGCCAGGTTGAGGTTGGATCTCCATTAAGGCCAGGTTGAGGTTGGATCTTCATTAAGGCCAGGTTGAGGTTGGATCTNNNCATTAAGGCCAGGTTGAGGTGGGATCTCCATTAAGGCCAGGTTGAGGTTGGATCTTCATTAAGGCCAGGTTGAGGTTGGAGTTTTGTTTCCACAGAGCCACCGGGGAATTGAATGGTTTTTTGCATCTGTGGGGTTTTAAGAGTGTTTTGTGCACCATTTCTGATCAGGGAGAACTAAAATATAACAAGTTGCTAATGTAAATATTTGTTGTTTTTTAGTTTCCTTGACCTGATTATGTAAGGTTTTTATTGTTAAATTATTGTACAATTAATGTTTTGTTAAAAATAAATAAAAAAAGAAATCTTCTTCTCCTTCTTCTAGGATTTACGGGTATCGACGTAAGCGCGCTCATCCTGAAGAGGGATGGGTCGAGTGGCCGGTGCTCGGACAAGGTTGGAAGCGCAAAGAGGTTGTTCGACGCTCAGGCTCCAGCATCGGCCAGAAGGACGTGTATTATCTAAGGTACGGATTAGCTAGAACCTCTTTTCTTTTAACTGTGTTTTTTATTTATTTATTTTTACTGAAAATACTAAAAGAAAGTCAGAACATAATGTTAATGACTCCTTGAAGCTGCAGTATGTAACTTTTAAAAAAATGTATATACACATTAGTTGAAACTGTCGCTGTTTCATGACAAATCTGTGAAAAAAAATCCAGTTCTTCTGCCTTCTGCTAACTAGAAACAACCAATCAGAGCCAGGATGTGGGTTTTGCCTCCGTCTGTCATGTTTCTGCTCTTATACAGCTTTTCCCGAACCTGTTGTGAATGCTAGAGCTAGTTAGCATAGCCACCGATGACAGCCGATAAAGATGAGTTATTTCGCTGCTATTAGCATATTTAGCAGTGCATTCACGACTTTGATTGACAGCGTTAAGATCCGCCTCCTGGCACTGATTGGTTGTTTTTGGAGTGAGCTCAATGTTTTCACAGATTATAGGCATGGTATGTAAAAAAATATAAAAATTTAAACAGTGTGTTGTGTGTTACCCAAGACAACATAATGTATAAGCTGTGCCTTTAAAAGAAAATCTCACATTACCAAGGCAGCTGGTGGTTCCATGTTCTGGACAAGGTGCCCTTTTTTCCACTGGAGCACCTGCTCCCCAAAATACCTTTGTGTGCCACTGCATGTATCATATATATACACATATATACACCCTCTTGGTTTAATTTTTAACGGCAATAGAACCCCTGAATGACACTTTGCCAATCAGATTTCTTTTAGTGGCTTTAACTGTGTTCCTTGGCAGTCCACGGGGTGATCGAGTGAGGAGCAGAGTAGAACTAGCTACAGTGCTCCAGGGAACCGACTTGACCCAGTTTGAATACAAGAGCGGCAAGTTCGTGGAAGGGGAAATCCCACCAGTGAGAGGTCGGCCCAGAACGAAGGTATTACAAACTTCTTTATTTATTTTTAACAATTCCAAATATATATAAAAAGAAAAGTACAACGTTTTGCCGCGCTCCCGTACGTTTCAGAAGCGCTATCGGGACCGGTCCTCGTCAGAGTCCAGCTGGATGGACAGAGGAGACGGGGCCGAGACTCCGGACTCCCACCACCGGCTGACTCCGAACATCACGCCCAGGAACCTCCACAGCAACCAGACGAGCGTCTCGCTGAACAGCTCGACGGGGGAGTCGAAGCAGAGCCCCAACTCCGAGGAAAAACAGTCTGAGGAAAAAATTCGGCTCCCTTTCCCCTCGTCGTCTCGTCCGCTCTCGTTGCCTTCGATCAAGGGAGAATTCGGATCGGAAGAGAGCACCCTGTAAGTAGGCCTGTCACGATAACAAATTCTTTGCTGGTTGATAAATCTTCACCAGAAGTTATCGCGATAAATGATAACATTGTTGTTTTGAGACCATATTTTTCAAGTAATGTAATGGTGTGATGATGCAAGAAGACATTCTCAAAGATCAGTCAACTTTAAATTCGAATGAATATTTAAGAGTAGAACTGGAAAATGTCCAAAATAAATAAACAAAACAACTGAAACAACAAATAAAATGAATTGTGAAGCGTCTGTAAACAAAATTGTGCTTAAAAAAAAAAAAAGGTCTAGTTGAGACCAAAGCACCAGACTGAAGAAATTATTGAGTTTGTTTTAATTTATCACGCGATTCATTCATTGCTTATTGCGACAGGCCTACCTGTAAATTCATAGCTAAACACAGCTTACTGTTTTTTTTTTTGTTTGTTTGTTTTAAACTGGCTTCTTAATCATATTGAGGACTCATATTTTTTTATACATCTATTTAACATTTTTTCCTGTAAGTTTTTAGCGATTTTTAGCAAAGACTGCCTGATGTTTTCACATCCACAAGTCATCCTGTAATATTCAAACATTATCATTTTATTAAGCATTTAATTTGGATAACTCTGGATGTCTAAATTAAACAAAATAAGATAAGGAAAAAAAAAGATTTTGGAAAACAAACTGTTCAGTCTTATCCCAGAGAAACTTTCATGCGTGTTATCTGGCATTCAGACGACGAGCTCGGACAAAAAAGTCAAGGTTGTGTACTCTCCTTGTTTTGAGGTCCCAGGGCCTCGGCCGGCCCGTGTACGACTTTATCTGTCTCGTGTTTATGCATGTCGCTACAGCGAGTGTGAATTAATGTCGCCCTGTTTCTCCACAGGATCTGTGCAAAGTGTGGTATTTCGTTTACAGGTACATGGTATGACAAACAAAGAAAGCGGCCATGCTGTCCCTCCTGCTGGGGTATGTGTCTGTAGGAGTGTGTAATTAGTAATATTTTCAGAAATAAAACATGCTACAAAAGCATTTTCATGCGTTTTTTTTCCTTTTCCTTTTTTTATTTTTATTTTTTCAATTTTTCTTTTAATCTCAGCAACATCAAAGTCGATAGAGCACCCGCTGATCCGCTTCAGGAAGGTAGAGTATCACCTAATAACAAGCTGCAGCTTTATGCTGATGAAGTCCATTCAGTCTGCATAACATTTTAATGTAGCCCTTATTAGTTTCTAGATTATTCAAGTCTTTCAGAGATAAAACAAACAAACAAAAAAAAAAACTTTCGTATGTTTTTCTTCTTCTTGAACTGTCAGTGGATTCCTTGTGGACAGTGCGTGGGATGTCACAACGCCATCGACTGCGGTCAGTGTGCAAACTGCAAGCACGGACTGCAAAGCCCCGAAGCTAGAAAACGCCTGTGTCGAAAACGCAGGTGCATATGTCCGATACGCAAGGTGAGCTGACAGAGGCTAGCAAGCTAAGCTAATCAGCGTTTGACTTAATTGAACTTGTTTAAAATTCAATTGATGTAATTTTTTTCTTTTTGTTTGTTTTTTTTACAGCAAAGCCCAGGAAGCATAAATGTAACTTACAAGAGATCTTTTGTTGACACAGTTGACACGTATGAAGATAGTGTAAGTCTCCAAAGAACAACTCTGAAACATTTCCCTTGCTAACTGTTTTATTGTAATTTTTTTTTTTTTTAATTTCTCTTGAAAATGTACAGAATGATGTCACAGAGTCACAGGTAAGACTTTTGTACTGCAATTTGCTCCTACATTTTTTTTACTCTAAGGGTGCACCGATTCCCTTAATTTTGCGAAATCGGCCGATACTTGACAAACCGATCTCATCCACCACCGCAAAGGTCTTAAAACCGCCTTTCGCTCTGCGGTGAGAGACGGCTGCCTGAAAAACATCTGGTCACATCTGCACATGCTCACTTAACAATAGTCAAATCAAAATTCGAAAATATTTTGATCGCAAAGGGAAATTAAATGTTGACAACTAAGCGACTTTTTCGCTCTGTTTTGCGACTTTTCAGATGGAAAAAAATAAATATGGCATCGGTCAAAATCTGAACCGAGTTTTTAAATATCGGTGAGTCGATCTCCGATATTTAAAACTGCAATCGGTGCACTCGTATTTCACACGTATTACCTAAATGGAAAACTGCCAGTGAGGAACCCCATCGCATTTTTCCGCACATAGCATCCAAGTCTCAAAAGCAGCGACACGGAGAACTTCTCTGCGAACGTGGACCTCGACGACGACGACATGTCGACAGACGACGACGATGACGTGAGCACGTTTTGTTTTTGCCTTTTGAAGATGCTTGCCAAAGTTTGTCCCGAGTATTTCCCGTTGGTGTTGTGCTGTTTTGTTGCCACCGAGTGCAGGAAGCTTCTCAAGCATCTCGGAGAGGTCATGGTTAGCCGTTAAGAAATGCATGTGATGCATGCCAATCAGTCTCGGTAGCAGGGAAAGCAGCAAAAGCTGACAGTTTGTCACACACAGCATCTGTGTTTTTGGTTATTTTTCTGCAAATTGATCCATTTGAAAGCTATGAGAAGCAGTGGTCATTATTTAGTCTAGTTAATATAGTTTTTTTGGTAGATTTTCTCTTAATAAATAAAATCACTATATATATTAACACTTGTATTTACTCTGATGTTAAGAGTTTCATGATCTGAAACTACATTTAATTTTAACAGACAAAAAAACAGAAGAAATCAAAAGGAAAATAGCTTTTTCACAACTTTCTGTCTCTGATTCTGACGTGTGCCCTGCTTTTGAAATCAGATTTGTTTTTTTCACTTGTGGAAGAGCAGAAACTCTGAACAGTCTTCAGTGTTTTCATCCAGTGAACTCTGGGATTGTTGTTGAAGCGTTGCTGTTTCGGCTATTTTGAATATGGCTAATATAAACTGAGTACACAACTCTTGTTTGACCAGACGGCTGACTGTACTTGAATGCTCTTTCGTTTGTTACCATTTGAGAAGACAATATTACCGACCTCTATGAACGAATGACCTCTACTCACAAACAAGAGGCTGTATTTTCAAGGTTTTCATAAAACAGAATCCAAAAAAAGAAAAATTGTGAAATCGTGTCCAGTTTGCGTTCTTGATTTTTGGATTTTTCTCCTCTCACTTTTGTTTCTAGTGGCATAAAAAGCGGAAGCGACGTTCCTGTGGCGAGTGTAAGGCCTGTCTGTGTAGGAAAGACTGCGGCGTGTGCGATTTCTGCATAGACAAACCCAAATTTGGAGGCAGCAACAAGAAAAGGCAGAAGTGTCGACTACGGCAGTGTCAAAGGCAAGCAATGGTACGATACTTGTGCAATGAGGCGATTGTGCGTTCCTTAAGAAGTCTTGCATTCATATTTCCAAAATGAAGGCCTTAATATGTCCTAAAATCAAATAAAAAAATGTAAACTAGCCTTAAATATGTTAGTTTTCATTAGAAATATACAATGCACTGAAATTACTAACGAGAAAAGGATAATAATAATAATAATAATAATAATAATAATAATATTAATAATAATGAAAAACCTATCCAGTAATGATGAACCAAGCCCAGGCCTGACTGTCATTTAAGAACTGCAAAGAACTCAAAACAATACATACTGCTGTACAATACCAGATCAACTAGTATAACTAAAATCTAAGCTGGTCCTAAATATGTTAAACACAGGTCTTAAATTTTGTTGTGTCAGGATTATTTAATCTGTATACATTTTTTATTTTTATTTTTTATTTTTTTTCTGTCAGGCAAATGATTGAGTCGCTTATTTGTTTCGTTCTGTGACTCGAGGCGGTTGACGCTACTGGTAACTAGCTGCTAACCTACGCTCGCTAGCTAGCATAAGTGTATTAGCAGCTGCCGTATTTTCCGGACTATAAGTCACTCCGGAGTTCAAGTCGCACCAGCCATAAAATGCATAATAAAGAAGAAAAATACATATATAAGTCGCACCGGAGTATAAGTCGCATTTTTGAGGGAAATTTATTGGATAAAATCCAACACCAAGAACAGACATGTCCTCTTGAAAGGCAATTTAAAATAAAAATAGAATAGAGGCAACAACAGGCTGAATAATTGTACGGTTTGCTAACGTTACATGACACATGAACAACGA
>CAEFZX010017942.1:0-14279 GCA_903066825.1 Alfaro cultratus
TATATATAGCACCTTTTTATACATTAAAGTCACCAAGTTTCACAAAGACAGACCAGAAGGAATAGGATGTTGTTAGAAAAAGCATAACAGTTCCAACGATCCAAAAAAATCTCATCATATCCTAAAAGAAAATGATCTATACTTTATTATGTTTTTAGCATACAGAAGAGGTATGGTACTCTAGTTTTAGTTTGTCCTGCATCATTAGTAAGATCTTGAAAAGAGAGTTTGTAATCTCCGATTTCAGCATCGTCCCAAAATCATTGAAATGTGTATTCTAGAGCAATTCTTCACTTCTTTTGCACCTCAGAAACAGCAGAATCTTATGACCTTTACCAACACTGGTAAAATATTGAAAAGCTACTGCAGCTCACACAGGAGTGGATCTGGAGCTTTAAATGTGAATGTGCAGCCAGGGAAACAGTGGATGTCATGATATTTAGCAAAGCATCTTGATCTTTGTCCTAATTTTTAAATATCGTTTATCTTCATTACTGTCCATCCATTCACTAACTTAGCCATAATGCGACTGTGTATTTAGTCCAACCATATGACTGCTTCTCCATAATTCAATGTTGAGAGAATAATGGCTCGAGTTTCCTTTACATGTCAAAAGGTCAAATAGTGAAACTTAATGTCTAAATTGAATACGTAGCTCCTAGCCCAGCTTCATAATCACGCTGTGAAATAATTTCCAAAATTCAATTATTAATTTTAGCTCTTTTAATAATGGGGTGAAGGAATATCCCATGTTATGAAGCAAGGGGATCCTCACTCAATAACTGGTGTCACATCTACTGTAACACACTGATCATTTCTAGAAATAAGGACATCAAGGATGATTGTTATTTATACTTTGATTAAACTATTTTCTCTTTTGCTGATTTTCAGAAATGAAAAAGATTAGATAAAATAACACTAAAGGAAGCCAGATATGAGCTAATCTTTAAATGTTAAGAATGTTAACCAGAACAAGCTGCCTTACTGAACTTTAGCACATCGACATTCAAAGGAGTAATTAAAAACTTCTAAACTAGACTTGTGACAAAAGTGGGCAGATGAGGACTTGTCCTTATCTCGCTACAGTTCAAACTTCTCACTTTTAGAGGCGTCCAGCAAAGAGCAGCAACTCATACAAGCTGTTTGGACAAGCAATGTACATAAAATAAAAAATAAAAAAATTACCATCACTGGGCTTTCAACAGGGTATTTATCCAAACGTAGTGGTGGGACTAGATTAAAATGTGCAGGGTTTCTCATTAATTCATCAAAAATATGTATTAACACAAACATAATTAAACTATTAAGTTTTCCAACCAATTAGATAATTGTAAAGTGGAGTCCCATTCAGTTTTAAATGTTTAATTCTGAAAAATATCACTTTGAAAAACGTGGAGAGTGGAGACCGACATTAAGTTTGGGGACATCTGCCTGCAACATGTTTTGCAATGAGATGCTATTTTAGGCTTTAATAGCTTCCATAATAAACTAACTCCATCTATCACATCTCAACAATAGTCGTTTCTAGCATCCCATCAATTTGCTTTTTGTAGCAACAACGAGTCGACAAAAGCGACTTTGTCATCTATTGTTTTGTTTGCGGACATGGCTTGTGGGTCACATTTCTGAGCATACCAGAAATGTGCAACAGACGTTCCGTCCGACTCTGGAGAATCTCAATATGTACTTCCATAAGGTTTTTGTAGCCTATATAGACAATGAATCCATATTTAATTTTAGATTAAAGTCCATAATGTCTAAATTAAATGTCAGGCGTGACAGCCATCCCAAAAGCTGTCTGCGTGTATCTAAATCAGTCAGGAAGGATGTTCAAGGCTTTAAACGTCACCTTCACATAAATCAACCTAAACTGTTTTGTAAACAGCTTTCTCCCGCCTCACTTCATTATCTGTGCTCACTGCCACCTTTAATCAGCTTGTAATAAGCACAGTGTAGTGTTTTTAAGAACATCACAGCCTATGTACCGGGCCTAGGAATGTTCTATATAAAGCCTCAAAGCCACGACAGCCGGCTGACAGCTTCCCACATCAGTGAATGGGAATTAAAACACAGCTCCAAATGAGCTCTGGTCGCAGCGTTCACGGGGAAATAAGGAGCAAAAGGAATTTTCATGTGAAATCTGACAGCTGCCTGCACAGGCCGAGGTGAGCGCGGTTTCCAGATCTTTGATATAGTATGACACACTATTTGGGAGTGCCAAAACTTTGATAAGGTGCCCTCTGATTGAAAATATCGATTATTCCATTCGGCGTATGGGGAACTTACTGTACCTTCTTGGCTGGGGATTTGCTGATGTCTCTGCTGTGCCTTAGAATCAAAAATTGCCTCAGAGCAAAACTCCTGAATGTCTCATTTAGCTATTCAGTACAAGGGCTAAATGTAAAATAGAAGTAGATGTTAAATACTCTGCAAGGGGAGCCCAGCAGGGGGTTTCTGCAGTATAAAATAGTCAAATTAGGACGAGAAAATTGAATATTCTTTGAATACTCATTAAGTCAGATCACAAGTTTCTAAATGACGGCATCAAATCGTCAGGTTTGGTGACATAATCACATCAAAACGTCAACTGTTTTGCAAAGATAAGCTAAATTTAGCAGCCATATGAGAAAGCCGGCATCAATGCAACCTGGAGCGTAGTGAATGGAGTGTTTTTCTTTCACTTGAAAGTGACATTGTCCCATTTTAACCTCAAAGATTAATCCGCCGTACAACTGGGCTCAGTCAACCATGCAAAATGACAGACAAAGGCCTCTGATGTTAGCATTTAATTCATAAAAGTGATGACTCCATCAATTAGGTGTCCTAAAAACAGCATTGGCAGGAAATCAATGCTTCGCTGGATGAAATATGGATAGAACAACAACTCCCTCTTAATTGGAACCGGCACAGCTGCAGCGCACATCACAGGCTCCCTTGCTGCACATGCAAATCCTATTTTGATTGGGACTGTAACTGCCAGAGATAATCGTGGCCAAGATGAAATGCTCTCAGCAGAGCCGCGCGCATTTAATATGGTAATGAAGCCCGTGGAACGGGGCGCGCGAGAACAAGAGGTAATCGATAAGGCAATAAACAGCTCATTTGTTCTTGGAAAGGTGTTGGCAGACCTGCAGAGGTTGTCAGTGATGTGAACTCTGAGGAATTTAGAGCCATCATAGTCACTTTAAACTGAAAGCAAACCAGAAGTGCTTCACACCTGTTTGAACTTCGGCTATTAGCCTTGTGAGAGGGATCAATAAAGCGTAAAAGCAACAGGAGTCACCATGGTTTCTAATTCAACACCTTTAAATATGAATGAGAATATTATCAAAAAGTTACTGTTTTTCAGTATTTTAATCCAAAATGTAAAACTTTTTGTAATTATTTTGGGAAAAAAAAACTTGTTGGAAGCTGTTTATATGTCTTGAAGCAACCATATTATGGCCTACATAATAGGATGATCCAAGATTACTTCACAACGAACGGCAAGGCAACAAAGGTTGCTGCCAAAGAAGTTAGCTCTTCAAAGCTTTGTATCAATGAATTATAGATAAGTGGAAGGAAAAATATGGAAATACCGTTGTGTATACTATTATTGTACCTCCAATATGTCAGATTACATCCTGTGTGCTACTCCTGAAAACATTCTTACCAGACACTGCCGCTCGAGCAGTGCCTGTTTTTTTTATTTATTTATATATTTTTGATACAATCAAAGACGGAAATGAGAGATTTCATCAGTTATGGAGCAATCATCACAAACTGGGCTGCGTAAACAGAGGACCAATCAAGACAGAGATAATGTAGTTGGATAAAGTAGAAAATGGTGAGGTTTTATGTAATTCAGCACCACACCATGCTCGTCTGCTCAGATTTTCTATCGTCCCTTAATGGCTGCTTTTCAGACTTCCTTTCTGTGGTATTTTTGCTGTGTTGCTGTGGTTATGCTCAATCGTTGGTGTTCCAAAATGGCTGATTGGTACTTTTTAATGTGATTAAAACCACTATAATATAAGTTTTACTTTTTCAATTGAAATACAGAAATAAAAGAGTAGGTTAGGTAAATAATTTAGATGCTTTACCCCAAACCATGCAAAAATGTAAATCCATAAGTTGGATGAATAATAAATTCTGCCTTTTTAAAAACTCCCAGAGAAAAGGACATAAATCCAGTCTCCTGGAAGATGGTCACTAGTGCTGCGGCGCTGCCTTTCCTTCCTTCCTCCAGAAGCGGAGACAAGCCAGCCATAACTGTGTGTGTTTGCCTGGCAGTGACAGGCTGCATAACTGAGTAGCCTGTGAGGGCTATTTGAGGCTGGATATTAAAGTGAGTCACTTCCCAAACACATCATCAGCAGAGATACATTTGATTTTAATCTGGTACAATAAGTGAATTTGGACTCATTTGTTCTGTTTTTGAACTTTATAAAATGCTTAAAATGATTGATTCCTAGAGGCTAACATTGCTGATCCAACTCGTGAACACGGTGTCCCATGGCTGACAGATAACTTATCCTCCTCCTTTTGTATAGACCTCAAGCTTTTGCCCACCGCTGTTAAAATACCAAGCTTTTGCGACTTAAAAATTAAGCCATTATAAAACCTCTGAAGTGTTTATCAATGTGTGAGAACCCTTCAAGTTATTCTTAGTTTCAGAAACTTTTGATTCACAAACACCTTTAGGAGTCTGTAGCTTGGCAATTTTCCCAAATATTTAGGATCCGTCTGTTTGTAAGGAGCTCTCTTGTCAACAGTATTCTTAAAATGACTCAGATTTATTGTCAGATTTGGTTCTGAACTCTGACTGGGCCTTTCCAAGGCTTTAATTATCTGCTGAATCAATTCTCTTGTTGATTTTGACATATACTCAAATAAAGATATTATCACACTAATATCTTTATCTTTAGACATCAAAAGGTGTTGGGGGCACAAAACTGACTGATACCTCCTCAAATACCCAAAGCTCATTTTTAGCATTAGTCTTCTTTTGTGTTTTCTTTTGGGTCAAAGCAGAATAATGGCCCAAAGTTTTACATTGGTTTAATCAGACTATAAAACACGACCCCACAAGGGTTGAGCAGATTTCTGTCAAGTTTTCTCTGGTAGAAAAGTCTTTTGTCTTGCAAACTTGTTCATTAACCCAGACATTGGGTGGATGTATGATTGTTATCTCATGTGTACCACAATCTGTATTGTGTTGTTAATGTCCTGAAATTCCTAAAATAAGGTTCACCACTATTGATGTTAGGTGTGTACTCAAGACACCAAACTCTAAGGTTGTGGACTCTCTGGCAATTAGTTTTGTGTCTTTTTTTTTATTTCCACCCCTTTTTTAATCATAGTCTGATCATCTCTACATCACAAAACCCTTGAAGTTTTGAAAGGCTGTTCACATTGATCTAGTATAAAGCTTGTGGAGCCATTTCACATTGGAAGAAATTATGAATCAACTGGACAGACATCAAGGTTCCCGAAGCAAAGCTACTAGCATGAACAATCAAAACAGTTTGAAGCTTTAGAGATCCCCATTGAGATGGAAGCCCAACTTATTTCACAAAAGCCTGCGCATGGACGAACGGGACTAACAGCCCTGCTTGCACGTTTTTATCTTTTTGCAATGCCAGAAGTCTCTTGGTCGTTTCAGTGGGTGAATTTAAATAAAGGGCTGCTTCTGTTCTGCCTGGATATCCAAAGGCAGAGAGAGTTTTATCTCCCCTACATACACATTGTTCACCCAGTGCTGAGTTCAGGAAGCTCAGTTGTGATGCTGCTCGTGTCACCCAGCGAGTCCATCCAAGCTTGATGCAGGAACAAACGAACTCCCCCAAGGGGATCTTCTTTGTTTCTTTATGCTGGAATAAATTAATAAAGCAAAATTATAGAACTCCAGCAATCGACTTTTATACCCGTGTGTGTTTGGTTTGTGTCTTAGAGGTCTGACATAAGTAGGATTTAAATGAGGACAATAATCCTTGCCCGGCAGGAAGCAATTTCCATAAATATTAATGGCAGGACTTTTTTTTTGCTTGATGCTATGTAGTGTCATTGAGGCAAAACTGCAAATGGATGTCATCAAAGTTAAAGGAAGGGCTTATGGGGAGGTTTTATCACTTATTTCTGTTTCATTATGTTGTCTGCATGTGTTTATGGGAGCGAATGCCATGGTGTTGTCCTTTTGGAGCAATAAACATCACTGGAACTCAGCTGTGTGGGGGTTGACATGGGGCTAAAGGGCCCTTTGCGGAACACTGAAAGCCAGGTTAATGCTTTCCATGCACTCTCTAAAAGGCTGTTCTTCTCCTGTCATTTCAATCACGTCGTCTTTTTACAACTTGAGTGGCGGCTATTTTGGCAGCTGCTTCACCACCCAAGGTGCAGCGATAAGCATGTTCCGTTGTGCAAACGAGGGAGGAGGTGGGCGAAGTGCCGCATCAGGAGGTTTACGCTCCTCTTGGTCACAGCCTCTTCACACCACTCTATGTGGAAATATAACGGCGCCATTGTTACAGAAGCCAGGGGTTTGTGTTTGCATCGACCAGCGCATTGATTTTGAATTATCACAGCTGTAACGGCCCCTCTGTCCAGGCATGTTTTATAAGATTACGACGTGGAAGATAGAATGCGCCGAGCTTCAGGTTGACACCTCGTGCCAGCAACAGTAAATCCGTTTATCCGTGTCTTTCCAAGGGATTTCTAAAGAGCTTGGTTGCAAATTCCTTACCCGTGTAATGTTTGGATAAGGAAAAACTTTGGTTGCAAAGAGGCCTCATTGAAAAGCCTGTGATTAACCTGCAAATTTTATTTATTTATTTTTTTTCAGCCGACCTTTTGTTGCCTAATTTTCATTTCAAACAAACTCTTGAGTTTTCCGGCATTATTACAAAAGGTTAACCCCACTATTATGTTGGCACCGACTCAACTTGTCAGGAGTCACCCCTCCTGCCTCATTGCCTTTGAAATTTGCAAAAAGAAAAAATAAAATCATGAAATTTCCTTTCCTTTTAAAGTATTTTTTCCACTCTATCTTAGGGATTCTTCTTCTGCAAACCCATTATTTGCATGTCAAGAAATTGAAATGGCTAATTCATCTTTGCATAATAGCAAAGATGCATAATGAGGCCACCACCACGTCTCACTGTGAAAATAAAGTTCTCAATATGATAATAGTTTTTAATGTTTATCTGTGCAAAAAAGTTTTAGCTTTTTCTGACCGTGACATTCCTACCCTCTGCCTTCCTCACTGGAAATGCCAAATGGGTATTCACCGTTTTTATATTTTTAGGTTTGGCATAAAGTAGCTCATAAAGCAAAGGTCATTATTTCCCAGCGTGACCATTCTTGATTGTATTAGCATTGTTGACAATGGTTGCTTTGTCTATGCAGTAATCCAGAAAAGGAGAATGTGAATATTTTGTAAACTGTTGACCTTTGTTGTGTAGTTATGATTGGGAACTAGTGATTTTCTACTGGCTCCATGATTTTTAACCTAATATTTTGTTATCTTATGACATTTCCGGAGAATCCATGTGACCCCGAGTAAATAAGCGGATATTCTATAACTGAGTTAGATGGAAAACAAATGGTTGATTTTACTGAGCTGTCATTTATTGCGAGAACTCCCTTTTCTTTAATTTTCAAAGATGCAGTCCCACATGAAGTAATTTCTCTGATGAAATCTTTTTTTAAAAATGTGACGATACCCTCACTGATAATGCAACTTTCACCAGACACTTTTTTTTTCTGAGATTAGTGGCTTTTTTTCTGAAAGTCATCAGCTGTTATCAGAGTTCCTCCGCCTTATCAGCGAGCATATACAGCTGTGTGTCGAGGTTAATTAAATGGACTTATCTGTCATTGACGACCAACCTATGCAATGAGCTTCCGTCACGCCGGTGCGTTTGTCCCTTTCCTTCAGAGCTCTTGTCAGCAGTTTCCATCACTGCCAGTTAGCGTTCGTTGGGAGGATCGTAATTGTACACCAGACTTGGCTCCACGAACTCGAGGAGCCTCAAGAGAGGGATGACTGCCCTTCAATAAAGATAATGGAACATGTGCTTCAAGAAAAAGAAAAAAAAAAAAACAGACCCACGGGGTTTGCTTTGGGCAAACAGTTTAAAGAAGAAAGTCCAGAAATTACCGCGACAGACGTAGCTGTAATCAGAGCACGGGAATTATCCGGGCGTCGAATGCAAACGATCTGATTAGAAAAGTGTTGCGGCAATAGTTTGCTGATACAAGCAACTTACAAGTGCCCTATTTTAAACATTGATTATTTCAGCTCTGCAGATGCTGCTGTTCCTTGGGCCAAACAACAATGTAACTCAATCACTGAGAGAAAGGGGCCTTGCTGCCGATCCTCGTGATTGCAACAAGAAACTTTTTCTGAAGGTGAAAGCCAAAACAAAAAAAAAACTAAATACAAAACAAAACAGGAGATTTCTGAGTACAGCATGGAAGGCCAACATCACTGAGGGGTGTAGTGAATAAAAATAATAATAAATCTCTTCTGAATTAATGGAAAAAGCACAGAAAAATACTTAAAATTCCACTAATGTGTTTATTGTCCACTTTAGTTAATTCTGTAAATAAACGTAACCGTTCTGTTTTTAGCTAACAAAAGTGGATCATGTAGCTTGTCTCACTTTAGTTTTATTGCGTTATTCTTTCAGAGATGTATTTCACAAACCTCACCTGCATGGCAGTCGACGGATCATAACAGATTTTCAGTCTGTTACAGATATTTGCCTTTAGAAAACCTAAATTATGTTTTCTGTTTTTGGATGTATTCTTTGGAACTGTTGCGTATTTTCTTCACCTTGATGGAGAACTAAAGTACTAGCCCGGAGGTCTATTTTCAGCTTTGAAAATTATTCTAATTATTCTGTAACCTTCTACTATTTATTTTTTAAACAATTAGATCCCTCTAATGCTGAAGCAGTGAACAGTATTTTAGTTTTCCTTTAAAAAGCAGTTTTTGAAATACATTTTTTGGGTTGTACAGGTTATAAATGCAAAAAATGTTACTCTGCATCACTCTGCGATAGTTACTGTCTTCTATTGCTGATATGTTCCTTCAAGCTGTTTCTATTATGAACGTTTCCATAAGAGATTGCAATAATCTTCCACCAGATCTTACAATTGTGAAACAAAAACTAGTTGTTACTGTGAATAACTAGTCTTTACAAAGTCACATATGTCCAAGTTTTACTAGCAAAGTCTCATCCTTGTCTAGGCATTGGAAATTATGAGGGAAGACTTTTTCTTTCCTTTATATTAGGTCCAGCATATCAAAGCAACCACACAAGGACTGTTTTTTTTCTTTTTTTTCCAAATCTGTGATAACCCTGACCTCGGTGTTGGAATTTAACACCCTGGTCGCCATCCATCACAGCTGATGTTGCTGCAAAACAACACTGGATGTTATTTCCTCCCTCTGGCAGCGCCGCTTTGGATGTGCCTTGCCCTTTTATCTGTGTAATCACCAGTCACCATACTGAGATTAGACGCACTGTCCGAGTGACTCCATTCACTGTGCCTGAAAAAAAATAAATAACACAAATCTGAGGCCATATGAAAGGATGAGTAGGTGTTCTGTGTGTTTATATTGTGCCGTTCCAACAGCGCGGTGTCAGAACTGCAACTTTCCAACGCTAACACTGCTGGCAGCTCTCCGTAGTGATCAAATCAGACGTCACAAAGCCCAGCTTGAATCAGCTGTGAAGTTCAGACAAGTTGGAAGTTGCGTAGGCTTGAGGTCGTTTATGTGTGTGCATGTGTGTTTGTGTGCGTGTGTGTTTGTGTGCGTGCACAAGCCAAAATGAAGGAGCAGACTTCATGTGCCCACGCCGCAACGACTCCCCGGTCACCACAGTGCCATTCATAGTCAGAGTTTGTGACGGCTGTCAGATGAGCCCCACAGCAGATGCCTTGATGTGCTGATGCAGACAGAATGTTTTCTTCGAGTGTTTTATTTCATCCCAGAGAAAAGGAAAGTCTCCGGGTCAGGTTAGCTCAACTCAGGCATCTGTTACTTACCTTAGCTAATCACGCATACATGTTGCAGAGCTAAACAGACAGTATAATCAAAATTAATAGCACAGCAAATCGCCACAGTAGCTTCGGATTACGGCTTGCTCAGTATCTTATCTCCACAGATCCTCCCTGCTGCATGCAAGCTTTCTATTTAATTTCCTGCCTTCTCATTCCATGTTTTTTTTTGTTTGTTGTTTTCTGCCTGATTTTTTTTATTTTAATTTTTTTTCTAAATGGACGTCCTTATCGGTAAATCCATATGTTGTTTCCCTTCATATGATCATAAACGAAGCAAACATTATCGGAAATGGGAACAGCAGATTTTCCTCCATATTTTTTTTTTTTTTTTTTTCTTGTGAACAGCATTCAATAAGCGTCTCAAAACTGATAAGACTTGGTTTATCTTTTGATCTGTTAACTTTTTATGCTTTAACATAATGTCTGCAATCTACACTCACCGGCCGCTTTATCAGGTACACACACCTTCCTGGAATAAAACCTCATTTGCCTGCGGAAATGCCTAAAGCACTTCCTAAAGATTTCAGTCTATGTTCACGTGGCAGCGGCGCACAATTTCTGCCGATATGTCGGCTAAACATTCCTGACGAAAATGTTTTTCATCTAAAACAACCAAGATTGAAATCTCTTATTAGAAGAGTTAAAAAAGCCAGTTGAGGGACCAGAAGAAAACGAAAAGATGTGTGTTACATGATCATAAATGCATAGGTACAGTCAGCAGTAATGCGTAGGTAGGCTGTGATATAAGATTGATTCTCAGTTGGGACGTTTTCCATTATTTTTTTATGTTACATATATCTAAAAGTCTCAACCCTCTTTGGTATTTCTCAGCCAAAATAAAAATTGATTAAACCAGACATTTTTCCAATCTCTCACTAAATTGTAAAATCTTGTACAAAGCACATTTGTGAATATAAAACTGCCAATCATGGGATAATTTTGCTTTTTATGGACCATTGTCTTCAAACCTAAGAACTGGTTGTGTATGAAAATCCCAGCAGGATAACTTTTTCTTTTCCAAACACATGTCCTCTCTTTGAATTTCAGGCACTACGTATGGAAATGCACTTTATTAAATCAAGACTGTATGTGGCATCAAAGTAGACAGGCAACACCGATTGAATAGAGACCTGTGTTTGTATGATGTTCAAACAAAGTCATAAATTTTAGAAAATATTTCATCTCCCATACTGGTTCCATTTATTTAAGGTTCTGTATTTGTCCCGGTCCAATGCTGCTCTCTCCCTTATCTGTCTTCTTGACAGTGATTGATACTCTGTCCAAACCAGAGTATCTACAGGACACCATTAATATGCAGCTCCAACACATCTGCTGGAATGCTTTATCATTTGTTTCTGGAGATATACCTAACTTGACACATGCAGTCTTCAATACATGTCTGTCTCCTGCAGATGTAACAGAGAAGAAGCCAACATAAGCTTAGCATGTCAGCAAACTGCTCTATTTATTTAAAAACCAAAGATAATTGGGCCTCTGAAAATATTTAAAATGCTGTTCTGTACAACTGTGTGCAGACCAGAGTTAGAAAAAATGCTCTGAAGCCACAAATTGTAGTTTTTGTTTGTAAGGATAACAGCACCTGTAAATGTTAGCTAGTAGAGAATTGCAGCAATAACCCTCAAACACATAAGCTATCACATTAAGAAATCTGTGTGAAAACCAAAATGTAGAAAGAAAAATAAAATGTAATTGATGTATTTAGTGCTTTTTACTTAAATTGTCTAAGTGGTTTCTAAAGAAACCACTTAGTTCTGCATTCTTTAGAAGGAGCAACTTCCACTGTGACTCATGCGAGTGATTTTTAAATGAAGTGCTACCTTGAGGCTGTCTATTAGTAGTTGTTGTTTTAAAAACTTGTCTACTGCATTTTCAGATGTTTATGCTGTTTATTTATAGCTGAACTCTTTGAGGACCGTAGAGTCTGAGAGCTTCTTTTTATTTTTTTTTACTTTATTTGCAATTTCTGACTATTGATCAGTCAGACTTTGGTTAGACGTCTCTGGGACATTTGCTGTTCAAACATTTAGAAAGAAAAGTTTGTATTCAGTTGCACTCGTTTTTTTTTTTCTTTTTGACTGAACACAACATCCGTGATATTTTCAATTAGGTTTTAAAACGCTTTATAGCACCGGAATTTCAGTTCCAAAGACATTTAAAGACACAGAGGACACCACTCTTCTTCTTTTTCATCTGACAGCTGGTAAGCCTTCAATAAAGCTTGATCACCCAACTAAATTTATGTTGCATAAAAGGCTCTGTGTTGGATTGATTCAGGTTGGTTTCCCCCACATGTGGAGTTCCTCAAGGATCCACTCTTTCATTTTCCATTTATTCTCTCATATGCAGATGACGCTCAGATGTATCACAAGTTGAAGCACAATCATTCTTCCTCTCTACAGCCACTGTTTGGCTCTCACACTGAGGGGAAAAAAAGTAAAACTTTCATTCATGCTTTCATCAGCCAGGCCAGATGATGCTGACGTCTTTCTGTTTTCACATTCCACATTGTTTTATTTTTTATTTTTTTTGCTGGCTGTCATCTGGAAAACACATTTTTCCATGATGGTATTATCCTACACTAAATGACCTTGTGAAAACAATCTAATAATGTAAAACAATGAAATAAAATAACTATAAGAGAACACAAATAATATCTAGCAAAACACCCTTCCTGCGACTCAGCAATTAAAGATCAAAATTGCAAACTTGAGTCTTCGTATTTTATATGTCCTTCGCTCTTTGAGCTTGAACTGCAACAAGTCGATAAATGAAGCAGGACTTATTATTTATCAAGCAGATGCTTGTTTTTTGGGGGGGGTTTCAGAGTGGCAGCTACTTTGTCTGAATGTACCTATTTGAACTCTGGATTGCAGGTTCTCATCATTTGGAAAATGTCAGATTTTGCCCAATAAAGAATGAATGAGAAAAATCTCACCGTCGGAGACAGTGCCTGGAAGGCTGTAAAATGAAATGTCACCAGTCGTGTACTGCAAAAAGCAACAAGTCATTGTGAGTAAAAAATGAATGCATTCACCCTTTTTTCCCCTCCCTTTTCTCCCCTCGTCTTCCCTTGTGGTAGAGTTGTGTATGAGGGTGGGTGGAGCGCAATCACATTTATCTTCATTGCACACCCTAAAGCTAGGATAAATGAGTTCAAATGATGGAGTATTTGCATCACTGAGCAAGATTTTGGATGAATGAGCCAGAGCTATTGATGAAATCCTACTCCAGGCTCATGTGACGTTCATCCAATTCATTCAGTCCATTGACTTGCCTCCAGTGTAAGCCATGGTCTTTACATTTGCCTGGATAGGCAGAAATATATGGTTTTCAAATGGTTTTATCAAGATAAGTGCTGATGTTAAAGGAGACTGTGGATTTGTGATTATCTCTCTTTTTAGCTTAGATTTTATAGCTATGAGGCCAGGAACTTGAATCAATTTTCAACAGCATATAAAGATGGAAATGTTATCAGATTAAATACACAGAAGGTATCGAGTCCTCGGTCATTGTTAATAATTTCCAATATATATATATATATATTATTATTATTATTATTTATTTATTTTTTTTCCTAAAAATCATAAAATTTTCAAGTTGCTGCTCACTGTCTCCTATCCTGCCATATATGAGGGTGTAAAAATGTTACTTGGGTCTGAACATGACAAAATGAAGCCAATTTTTTAGAACATCCAGTCCTGTCGAGTGTTGGGATTAAAGGTCTGGAATTAACAGCTTTCAGGTGCATTACAGCCTGGTATGTTATTTTATGTTTTCTTTTTTGCTGTGATGTCACCGTCTTGACAGTACAGTGAACCTTCACTGTAACGCGGTTCACCTTTCACGGTCTCGCTGCTTCACGGATTTGCACCGTGCATTGTGTTCTGCATTCTGATTGGCTAAACAGTCTCTCCATTTCTTCTCTACCTGTGTGTTGATAACGATGCGGTTTAATATGTACACGTATGTAAAACAGCTTGCCAAATTTAAGTTTGCAAACATAATCGATGGTGGCATGTCGGTTTATAAGAATCTTTTTGCCCAGAAGAATAAAGAGCGACAACTACCTATGTCTATGTTCTTCTCTCAAATAAACACACCTGCACCGCGGACTTTAGAAGAAAAAAAACACTACAGAGCGAAGTCAGGATGCAGCGGCTCAGTCAGAAGAGCAGTGAAATACACCTGAGTCACTATTTGTCCTGCTG
>CAEFZX010017944.1:0-35651 GCA_903066825.1 Alfaro cultratus
GATTTTTTATTTTTTTTCTCAGTCCACTTCGTACTGCTTTCACTACTTGATCGAAAGTCTTCTTTAAGACTCTAGTATGAGTAACATGAAAGCATTTTTGGTTTGGTGTGACAGAGTTTGAACTCAGTCTTTCTAAAGCAACAAGGGCTCCATCACTTTCAATTCAAGCTTTTTGGGGGAAAGGTCTTTAAAATTATAGATAATGGTCGAGGCTGTGCGTACCGAGTACGGTCTCTAAAGGGCAAGCAGAGATGTAGGTTTCTTAGAGATTATAGTGATTTTGTTGGCAAGGTTGGAAAGAAGTGGGCAAATGTAATGTAAAGCCAAAGGTGAAGCTATACATGGCTTCAGTAAAGGCGTCATAAACTTGAGATGTTGCAAAATAAACTTTTGGCAATATTGGCTGTTAAATTCCAAGTATTGTTAAACCTTTATAGAATTTTCTGAAATGAAGTGAAATTAAAATGTTAATTTTGTTTCCTGCCATCATGCCATCATTAAGGTTTGTCTCTTTCAGATAAGCAATAACTGGCAGATTTCCTTTAGTCAGATTGGCAGAAGACGAGTGAGTAATGGGATTACACACTGTCATTAGGGGTGTCAATCAAACCCCTTTAGACTGTGGGAAACAAACATGGTGTGATATGCAGCAAGGCAAATAAACTTTTGAGTTTATTACCATGGAGACCACCAGCAGAAGGCATAACATTGACATATTTAGCAAGAACAAAACAAGAGGGTTGTATTAAATAAGAACTGAATCTAACATTAATGTTTTATCTTTCACAGATTAAAATTCCCCAGGGTTTTAATTTCGGTATCTAAAGTGTGTGATTGGTTTTGAGCTTAACTCTTAAAGGTAAAACCAAAATAGACCTAATACTAAAAACAACCATTCATTACTGAATACACATAAACATGTTCATGGAGTTTGTTTTTTTTTTGTTCTTTTATCTTTCTTTTTTTGTATTGATTTCAATTTGCAGAGGTTTGCATAAACTGAAGACAAATAATGACATTTTTGTTATCACAAAAACATTTTTACAATAATCAAAATAAATAAAAATATTTCTTAAGTCGTGTTAATTTGTGAAACCTATACCAGCTGAATTAGATTGGATAGCTGAATCTAAACAGTCACCATATGTTGTCTCATCAGTCAGACATTTTGTTCCTTCTGAATTTCATTTAAGCTAGTTATGACTCAGTAATTACTTGCAATTGTCAATTAATTAATGAATTAATTTTCTTCAGCTGAGTGGGACTGTTAAGATATTTTATTTTTTGTAATTGTACCAAGAAAAAAAAAACATATCTATGCTTGACTAGAAATAAAAAGAGTCCGATAAGACATTTTTTGATTATCTAAACATAGTCTGTTGTGAGGAAATATTATAAGTCTATAATAAATACTCTACCAGAACCAAATAAACAAAATGGTAGGAGCTCTACATATTTGGGGTTGTCAAAAAGGTCAAAAACAAATTTAAATAAAAACAATTGCCTTAATCAGCCTGAGGGCAAAAAAAAAATATTTAAAAAGAGGTTCACAGATTATATTTAACAACTTATGTGCTTTATGTTGACCCTTATCACTATGCAAAGGCATATGCCTTTGCATAGTCATATCATACAAGTCAAGAATTTAATCTTTTCTGGAGGGACTAATCCATATCCCACATGTATTGTCATTAATCATGGCACCCCATGGAGCAGATGGGGAAAGCATTGAGAAATGCAGCTCATAAATAATTTCTCACATAGAATGTCAAGAACAACTCCTTTGATCAAAGGTGGGTGAAGAGCCTTGAAGACCCCTTAACTTCTTATATGGGTTTTTGTCACGAAAGTAGAAGAATGCTGGCTTTAAAAATTAATTGGCTTTATTCTCATACCGGATAGACAACCTTGCCATTGAGGCTGTTAACAGGAAGTTTAAGGGACTTCTAAGACAGAAGCTTTCACTGTTCATTAGAGAGGCTATCATGGGTGTTATCTGCATCTGCAGTTGCATTTTTGTGTGAAAAGCAAGTGAAGTTTTTCTTACACAAATTGCACTGAGAATTTAAAGATATATAGCAAAGTGCCATAAACAATTACAGTATATTCCCAATTACAAGCGATTCTTTTTTTACCTATTTTGTCACACTCAGAAGTTCCATATCAAACTATTTTAGTGTCAATGATGATGTAAAATACAAACTGCAGTTTACAAATGGCCTCAATTATAGAGGGGAAAAAAGCTGTGGTGTGAAATGTTTGTCGTAACCAGAAGTGGGTCCTGTTCATCAGTGTAAAGGAATTTTTACCTTCTCTACTCTACAAATTGTTTAATTTTATCCACATTTTAGGGATTTTCTTTCTTTTTTACATGAACTGTTTTAATTTAAACAGCATCCCTATTGGATTTAAGTCTAGGCTTTGACTGGGCCACTCCAAAATCTTTATTTCAGGCATTCACGGGTGGATTTCCTGGGGTGATTCAGATCATCGTCCTGATGTTTGACCCAAGTGTGCTTGAGCTTGAGTGGATCCTCAAGCTCAAGCTCGCAAACTGATGACCTCCAGTATTTTCTGAAGGAGCAGTTTTCACTCCTCTTTCAATTCCTAGCAAGTGATCCAGGTCCATAAGCAGCCCCAGACCACCACTAATGTCAGACACTTTTAACAAATATTCATCCATTCATAAAAAGACTTTATATCTTTTTATGGGAATATAGCTACCAAGGTAAGAATGAATAAGTAATAAGCATATATAAAATTAGGCTCAAAAATATCCATGCCCCTGAAAAATTTAATAACTTCCTCCAAAAACCCTCTTCCAGGTCAAAACTAGGATTCTGGCTCCATTAGATTAAACAAAGAAAGTACTTGTATTTTAAAGAGTTCAGAAAAATAGCTAAGAAAAAAGTACAACTTCCAAATTTATGTCGGTGATGCTGCTCTTCTTTTTATGGCGGTTTAAAAAAAAAGACTGAAAGTATGTATTACTGCCACCATCTGGTCAGGAGTGTGAACTGCAGCTAAAGCAGTTCACTGATAGAATTTACATCTAAAACTGGGCTGGATAAAGACGGCTTCTGTGTTTTAGCTAAAGAACTGAAAAAGACAAGTCATATTCAGAGATGTGTCATAAGAATGAGATATAATACTGATTACATTGAGATAGTACATCTCCTTGTTATAATGAGATATTATGAGATACTACAATATATTTTCCCAAATGTCTTTTAGATCATCAAGCTATTTTCTTGGACGACATGAAACGGGCCTTTGAGTTCATTTTGGTCAGCAGTGGTTTTTCCCTTGGAACTCTATGATGGACGCTATTTGGCAGGTTGGTCTCTGCATGAAGCCTTAGAAAAGACTTTGTAACCCTTTTTGGACTGATATATATCAAGGACTTTATGTTTGAATTTCTTTAAATCTGGGCGAGATGTCTTGGAAATTTTTCATTGTACATGTCAGAACAATTACATTTAAGAAAAATCTTTATTTTGCAGGTTGGGCAGCTCTTAAGACTCGATATGAATAGTTAAATGAAACTGAAATATGTATTTCTTCTTTGCCTGATGTAAAAAATTTGTTGAATATTTAAAATTTTGAAGTGTGACAAAAAATATGTAAAAACAACTAGAGCCTTTAAAATCTATCAGGTGACAAATAGTTTTTCATAGCACAATATTTGTGTTTAATACACAACAGATCAGGTGAGAAGTGGTAGGTCTCTGTGTACCTAAAACACAAAGAAATCAGCTGGCTTTGATGATAACCTTTGCTCTTTTGTGAGTAGACGGCAGCAATAAAGCAGAGCAGCAACAGGTAATAGAACTGGTGTTTCTTGTTAAAATCCTGACACCTCAGGCCTTGGTGATCTAATATTTGTATAGAGGTGTGTGTGTGTGTGTATAAGGCCATGCCATCGTCTGTGTGTCACTAAATAATGACTCTGTCTGAGCTGCGTCCCCTCTGGGCCCTCATGTCTACCCACCAATACACACACACACACGCGTACACTGACACACAGTTCTGGGTGGATACGAATGGCTGATTCTTAAATGTCAGATGACTTTACTAGTGGGATAATATTTATGGAGACCAGTTCTTTTCTCTGTTTCTCTTGCAAATGGAAGAAAATTAAATCTCCATGTACTTAATTTAAGCTTCTATCACTTGTGTAATGAAAAGTTTGGAGAGCTGGCCCCTTTGTCACAGTTGGACAAAATAGGAGACACCTACAGTCTCCCATTTTAAGCAACAGTGAGGAAATGCTGAGTTTGTTTTCCTTATGCAGCACTTCAGCAATGGTTCACATCAGAGAAAACCTTAACCTCTCACCCCCTTGAAAAAGTATCAACATGCTGTGCTTGTGGGCCAAATTTGTAACATTCTTGAATCGAGTTCGAGGGCCAGAAATGTGACCTCAATCACAATTATTGTGCACTTTGGACACCCCATGGTGTAGACCATAACATTCTGTTTGAAAAAAAGCCTGTTTGGCTGCAAGTCATAATCAAGAACAACAAAAAAAGGAAAAAAAAAAAAAAAACTTAAAGTGTATATCTCAGGATGTACTGGCTCTAAGTAGTCCATAGTTTTTATTTTGGGGTGGATTTGATTTATTATAAGGGTTATAACCCATAACCATCTGGGCCAGAGGAATGGGAAATAGTAAATGGGATGTTAGAAGCTGAGTGAACAAAAGCTGCAGAAATAAACCTCTTTGATTTTTCAGAATTTGTGTTTCACCTATAAAAAATAAAGCTGTGTGTCCTCTGTAACCTAAAGGCTATTTTTACAGAAACATTAGGATGTCATTCAAGAAAGAACAGTGTGTAACACAACCAAGAAACTTATTAAATATGTTCAACCTATTCCAATTCTATCTGTAAGTAGTGGCAGTTTTTGATATGGGGCACAGAGGCATCAGAAAAGGGAATGCAGTTTATTGTTTTTACATACATGTTTTCATTCTGTTTTTTCAGGTACAGCACTTAAAACTTAATTCTTACCACATCTGAATGTAATTACAGGTCTCACATATTTTTTTGAAAGGTGCTAAAGAATAAAACATAATACTAGACTCAAAAGGCATTTTCAAATATAACCATTTTTGAATAGGTTGGCTGATGTTGCATGCAGGGGTATAAAATCTGCATCACAGACCCACATAGCTGCTCTTGAGTAATTTAATCCAAACTATTCAAATGTGCATTTTATGGTGTGTAAACTTTTTACAATACACCGCGTGTGCTCATGATGATGTTATGCATCAACAGTCTGCACACTGTTTCATGTGGTACAGGATTCTGCAGTAACCCATGAAGGTGTTTTAGTTTGTAGTAGAAGTAAAAGAAAAGGCTATAATTTAAGTTAAAGAAGTGAACATCAAGCTAAGAACCGGATTCAGACAAATAGCCTTTACCAGCTTCTTAGTGTAACGCTGTGCTGATATATTTAGTAGACTGCATGATGCTCTGCCCAGCACAACAGAAGCAGAATAAACTATGGGCAGTATAAGTAAAGGAGCAAAAGGTGAAACATTTGTCCTGTCAGCACTGTGCTTGGCATCAAACATCAGCTAATTTAACCTTGGAACACCAAACCCGCACACATTTTAAAGAGATTATTGTTTAGAACATAAAGTCACATTATATAGTCAGTATGCCACCACAGTTCAAACACAAACCTAACCCTGGACAGGAAAAAACAAAAGGCTGCACAATGACATAAACAGATTATTGTCAGCAACAGCAACACAATTCCATATACTTTTAAAATGAGAGTCCTGAAGGTCAGTCGTTTTTTTTTTTTTTAGTTTTTTTTTTTCTAAAGTTATCCTGCCATGTGGTAGATTGCATCAACAGCGGGACAGAAAAATAAAATGTTGTTTTTTAGTTTGGGCAGTTGAAGGGTATCCACAGGGCAGGTGAGTCTGGAGGTAAAAGCCTCTACAAAAAAGAAAAAAAAAAGTGATTTTCACCATAAATTACAATGTGAGTAAATGTAATTTTACCAAAAGGTAAAATTAGTTGGCTATGTGAAAGTAACTTTTTCTATTATGTTGATTGGTAATGTTTTAATAAATGTCTTTCTGGAAGAGAGCTACGGTTTGTGTGAAAACTAAGTAATTAGTTTCAGTGTGAAACTGACATTTAACAATACAAGAATAACAGTGAAAATGTGACTTTGAAAACTGAGCCCTCATTTTTTTTCTGTTATGACAGGATAAATACCCGAGGTTATTGGGTTTTGATGATTTTTGACTGGGTAACTCTACAAACGGCACCCCGTATTGTCCTCTGCTTCAACAAGAACAATCGTGTCATTCAAGTGCCTCAGTTTGTTGTGTCAGCTACAAACCGGCAAAGACAAAGTTTGCTGACTCCATATAAAATGACGCTGTGCGCTAACCAAATACAATAATCAAAGTAATGTCTATTAAATACAAACTTCATTTTGGTAAATAATATGATAAAATATTCATAATAAGCTGTAAAATTGATCACAAAATAGTAGTATGCTTGTGAATTAGGACAAATTTAAGAAGGACTTTTCTTGCTGTCTTTATTTTTATTTTTCTCCCAAACTTTCAATTATTGGCCAAGTACCATTTACTAGTTGGCGAGGAGAGCAGCTCACCAGATAGGAGGGTCTGCACTCCACTTCAGCCGGGACACAACAGGGGTTTACATGGGATGACAGACTTAAGTCCAGCAGAGAGAGCTGTGTCTGCCTGCATCGACCATGTGGCCAATTCTTTTACTGCCAATGTTGTTTTGAAGTCGAGTTACATGCTGAACATGACAAAGTCCAGGGTGTGAATTATCAAGTTAGGAATCCCAGGTACAATATTTTATATTTTCTGAAGTCAATCTTTGATAAGTCTAGCAGGTAATTCATTGAAAATGCACAAAAAGATTATGACATGTATTTTTTTTGTTGTTCTTTTGTACCGCAGGCAGAGGTGTAATTTCAGCTGCCCAGGAAAAAAAAAACAAATGAACTAGTTAACTAGTGTTCTTGCTATTGTCCCCATAAAAAATCAGAAGGTTGGATGTGTTTTGACTGAAAACACAGTGCTGTGTTTTTGTCTTTATCTGAGGATCCAAAACACTCCATAAAGATGCAGCTCGTTGTGTTACTACCTCATGCCTCTAGTTTATCTCTGGATATACATTTTCTGCAGTTTTCACAGAGCTGCTACCTGAGTGTTCTTGTTCCTAGATTAAAATCTCTGTCTAAATTGCATTTTGCTCTATTAAGCAACATTTTCTGAGCTCATATCCTTAAATAAGAGTTTATTGCTTTACTTATTGCCTTCAGAAGGATATGGGAAGACCATGAACCTAACAGCACACATATCCATCGTCTATTTGCTGAGTAAGGTTTCACTTAGCAAATAGATGATGCACACACACTCACTTCGTACTGCATAGGCAATTTGGCCCGGTTGCAGTGATATGGCTGCATCTAGAAAACGCTTAAACACTGCTTTCTCCATGCCGCAATAGCAGATTATGCTCAAGCCCTGCAGGAGGACTACTGGTGCATCTAGTGCATGAAATATCAACCTTTAGCTCGCCTCATCACATCTGAGATTAGATGAGAGTTGGAAGAGTCATCATGCGATTCTGATGTTCAAAAAGAGAGAGATGGATTGACTATCTTGGAAGAGGTTTCTATGTCAAGCATTGCAGAAAATAAAGAGAAAGCTTTAAGTTTGAAGATGAAGTGGAACATATTCGATTTATGCCAACAACAGAATAGCAGTGGAGAAGAACGCATGCAAAACAGTGTTTGTCTTTCTTCAAATTTGACCTGCTTGGCAACTGTATTGAAGTTTTTTTCATATTTTACAAAAAGCTCCAATCGGTTTTACCAATGATTTACAATATGAAGCAGCAGTTCTCAACTTGTCTAGGTTCCTCTCCAAGGTACCGGCCAACTGACTGACAAGATGGTTACCAAAGTCCAACCTCAAGCAGAACCAGAATCTGGTTCTCCTGGAGGTTTCTTCTGTTTTCACTGTCGCTGCACGCCTGCTCAGTGTGAGTGATTGTTGTAAAGTCAACGACAGTGCAAGCAATTGTCCGCAGTAACTACATGCTCACCCAGGAGGAATGAATGCTGTTCTATAAATAAACTGAACTGAGACCACAGAATACAAATAATTTAAATAGTGAAGTGAAGATGCAAACAAAACACAGCTAAAATTTACAAAATTAAGCTAGATGTGGCTTCTTTCAGGGGCTAAATGATGAAAGGTTTTGTGCTTTGAAGGAACACAACACTAAACTCTACCTCTTTTGTGATTTGAAACCATGAAGGTCAATGTACAGGGCATTAACTTCTCTTACTGTGAGGTGCGCTAACCAAAGAGATTTCAGATTTTTCTGGATGGAGAGTGTTTACCTAGACAAACATCTGCCCACCACTTCAATGAGGTCTGTGATATACTTTTAATTTAGGACCACTTAATTGAGAAAACCTGTTAAAGACAAAAACAAAAGAGCTCATAATGATGGTAGTCCAATATAAAGCTGCATACAGGCTTATACAGGAAGAAAACCTATTAAAGGTTCCAAAGCACCTAATACTAGAGGTTCACCATCATGTTGAACAACAACCCAAAACAAGTCAGAGCTAGAAAAGGAATAATGATTTGGATCAAAGCTAATTTATCTGTTAGAATGGTCTAGTCAAAGAAAGCGAGGCTTGGAAAATATCTAATCTGACTCAACTATATTGGAAAGAAGAATTCGAAAATCATTCAATTTTTCTTGATGCGCTAAGCTGGTAGAAACATATAAACCCTAAAGCTGTGATTGCAGCAAAAATAAAGGTTCTACACAGTGCAAACCCAAGTGGCCTGAATGCAAATCAGAGGATTTTACAAATAAAAATCTATCATTTTCCTGCCAGCTGACTTTTTTGTGTCAGTCTATCAAAAATAAATAAATAAATAAAAAATCCAGACAAAATACACAGACGTATTTTTTTGCAAAACTTTTTTTTAAAAAAGTGAACATTTTCATGATTTCTTTTAAAGCGCTGTGTGGAGTGGACAGCACCGAACAGAGGGAGCCGGATGCAGATGGGAAGGAGGAGAACGAGGAAAAATCAGGGCTGACAAGCCAGCACCAGGCCGTTATTTTCAGGACAAGTATAAATAGGTGGTCACTTTGACATCAGTTTGTACCATGCACATGTACCTAAATGCTATTCTTATGCTACAGACAGGGGGTTATGGGTGAGGCACTGTACATGAGGTGACCTAGTTGGTGGAAAGTAGGGTATAAAGAAGGAAAGGAGAACACACACATACCAACTCACACAAGTCCTGACGTAGGCAGTTTGGCTTTTTTTAAGCACCACACGGGGATCATGCGGACTGCACTCAATAGAAAAATGTCAGCTTATCCTCAACGATGGGGTCATTTTTTAATAATAATATTTTCCCATAATGCTTTTTACTTTGATTGTTGCCAAGTTACACCTCTGTCAAACTCTCTTTAAAGGCTCGTAAGCCGCGGAGTGATGCTGTGCCTGTGGAGCCAGTTTTATAACACGGCCAGCAGGGAGAAACAGAAACAAAATCTTGTTGACTGTCGGTTAAAATATTAAACGGATGATATGTTATGAAGAAGGGGCTTAAGAGGCTGGGGATGTTGTAAGAATGTTGTCCAGATTGAATCACAAGAACCAGAAATTTTGCTTACTCTGCTTCAGTGTTAACAGTTTTTTTTTTCTTTTTTTATCATAATCTTTCCATCCCCATTTAAAGAAGCATCAAAGCTGTTGTGGAAATCTGTTATTTGTATAAACAGGTAACAGATCAGTGAAGCTAATAGTTCCCCCCCTGTGTACAGATCTTTATCTCTCTTTCTCCCTCGCTTCTGTTTGCCTTAATGTCACATCGTCTCGCCCCCGTCTCGTCCCAATGGATGGCCTGCTGTTGGTTTGTCAGACAATACCTGCGCATGTGGCTGGGGAGCATTTGCCTTTCGGCCTGCCAGTTTGTCCAGATTGCAATCTTTGTCTTTCATTCTTGCAGAAAAACTCACGCTCACTGACTGTGACAGACATTAAAAAAATAAAAAAAAACACTGCTTTTCTATATAGTCTCTCTCAGTCTAGGATGAGAAGGCAACCTTTAAGGAGGCTTTTGATCTTGACCTCAAACCAGCATTTCTCCTCCACTAGGACTAAGATTCAGAAAGCTTTCTCTTTTTTTCCCATAGCCTCTACTGAAGCCCTGTGGTTACTCTTTCCTCTTTTTACTGCAGAGTCTCCTTGCCATCTTTACATAAACAGTGACATCAAGCGCCATCTGCTGGTCCAAAAGAAGTACTGCACGTCTGCTTTCTTTAATGTCTGCTCCTCACGAGTGAAAAGTGTTGGGATTGGGATTCTTTGGGTGGAGCTTTTATTCTAAACATGCACATATGCTCAAATCGGTTCAGTTTAAATATTTGTTTTCAAAGAATTTTGCTATGTAAATTAAAACTTTTGATCTCCAAACAACAAATACATTTTTAAAGGTCATACATTTATGTACAAAAAAAAAATCTAAAAAAATCATAAATACAAATAACATTTTAAAAATATGTGCCAATACATGAAAGAAAGATTGAATCTTGCTTTAAAGGTACACAAATTAACCGAGACACTTCTTTCCTTGAAATCACCTAAAACAAAACTCTGAATATATAGCATGGCTGGCTGCAACACTGTCACAGAGATGCACCAAAACAGCATTGTAATTGGATTTAAGCTCAGACTTTGACTAGACTATTCAATAATCTTCACCCAGAACTCTAATTGCTGATATGCTTGGTATTCTTGTCCTGCTATAACATCACAAACTGAGGGCAAAACACATAGTTAATAAACAGGTTTTTGTGTAGCTACTGAAATGAAAATTTAGGTATTTACACCAAATTAAAAATTTCATATGATAACTTTATTTGATTAATAACTGAAATCATAACTTCAGAAATGCTTTTTTAAATTTATTCTGGTTGTCTTTGTCTGCAAATAAAAATGGCATGGTTACCTGAAATATTCAAACAATTTCCCTTTTACTTAGTGATAACTTAATATTATCACACAGATAGTTGTTAATGGTAAATTCAAAACCGTAAATCTTTTTCTGGCAGAAATCCTTCTTTTACCAACAGAAAACTCTGCTGCTTATTTAATGACCAATTTGAGTGATTTTGTTTTGGTCTTCGTACAATAAATAACAAATCAAGCTTGACAAGAACAATGCTTTGACAATTATATTTTAATTTTGTGACTCATATGTCATGTTTTGTCATGAAGTATAGTAATAATTTGAAGTCTCATGAGAATTTTTTGGTGGAAGGATTGATTTCACCATTACCTAAAATTTTCTGTTTTCATGTTCACCGCAAAGTACATTGAAATCATTTGAATTAAAATGGCCGGATAAGAGAATTAAGATGTCTGCTGAAACAAATGGAAATCAGTTAAGTCCAGTTGTTGTGGAGTCACACACATTAGTGAACAAAGTGCCAACAACAGCTGCATTTCATGGCAGCTGGAATCAAAATGACCTCTGATGGCAGAGGCCTCAGCAGGGATAAAAACCCTAATGAACTGTATCAAAACGTAATGAATATTGATTTGTTTCCGCCTGTGTGTGTATTGTGTGCGGCTGCAGCGAAACTCCCATTCATAAACCTGCTGCGAGTGCAGCGCCTTGCTCAAGGGCAGTTAAGCAGAGCAGATGTTTGTTCTTGAGGGAATGACTTGAACCAAAAAGACCATTGGGTGAAAATATTCCACCCTGCTGCTGATCCTGATGAACAAGGCTTGATTGCAGCCCCAAGCTAAAGAGGAAATAAGCAGCTGTTTGTTTTTTGATTCATTTGGCTTTAAAGGTTCAAGAGGGCAGAGTGTATGTCTTTGTTTTTATTATTCATGAGCCCACTCTTTGGTTAACTTACCTAGAGTAAAACCATTATCCTTTCATGATAAGAGCACAGTGTTTTTTGCCATCTTTTGCAATTTATTAAATAAATCATTAGTGCTCCACTCATGTAAAGGATATATTGAACAGCACCTGTAAGTGATCATGTTCTCAACCCTTGAACTTTTTACATTTTGTCACACAAACCTCTCTCTCTCTCTCTCTGTCTCTCTCTCTCTCTCTCTCTCTCTCTCTCTCTCTATATATATATATATATATATATATATAACACCATAGACCAATAGAAAGTGGTACATGACTTTCTATGTACCACTTAGAATACATGCTTTTCAAAAAAAATTACCTTATATTTAAAGATCTGTAGGATCCCTTAATCAATACTTCTAGTAGTAGTTAGTAGATAAGTTTACAGCATATAATTAAATGAACATGCGTGTTAAACATTGTTGCCTCCTGCATGATTTTGTACATGTAGTCATTATTCTTAACTGCTGTTAAGGTTTCCCCATCTTATTTTGATCTGCTCAAAGAATCCAGATGTAAATTAGCATAAAGCTACAGTCTCGCATTGTGATTGAAACGGTGACATTTATGTTGAAGCAGTGAATTGTTCCTTTTAAAAATAAAGCGAAGTAAAGTAGAACCACCTTTGGCTGCAATTACAGCTGCGAGTCATTCGATGTGTTTCTCTGCCTATTTTGAAAATCTTAATTATTTTCACCAGTTCTGCTTTGCAAAACAGCTCAAATTTAGTCAGATTGGACAGCGTTCATCTGAGAACAGCATTTTTAATATATATTTTTTTGCCACAGTACCCCAGTTAGAACCGGATCATATCCTTTGATTCGAACTTTTTAATTAAACATATATTTCAGTCTGAAATCTTTTGCATGCTCTAAGATGGGGGTGTCTCTTGGAAATAATATATTTGCAGCCCCTCATTGCAGCTGATGAATGGTGGAAATTTGACCATTATGGGAAACCAATGAAGATGGACACTTTTGATTTTGTAGTGCAAGACTTACCTTGACGAATTAGAACGTGGTTGTTTTGGAGTTTGTTTTTTAATCTCAGCGTATTTGTCTTTTATTTGGAATGCTTTCTTCGTTCTTTTTAATTTAATAGTAAATATGATCAGAAGTGTCCACTAATCGTCAGCCTTGGTTGAATATACAAGCTTTCTATTCAATACCAAAAAAATATAATTGATTACTGTCTTTAAATCATACCTTTCTTTCAGGTTTGCAAGGGTGTGAGACCCTTTTATATTTCATACTTAGAAGGGTTTAGTTGCCTTTTTTTCTACAAAAACTAGACTTTGTTCATTAAAATGCTATATATTTAGTACAAAAATATTATTGACCATTTAGTTTAAATCAACTCAAATTTGTTTCTTGCTCTTAAGTACTTTCATCTTAATGGTTTTGTCACGTAAGGCAAAAAAATTGGACAATAGTGCTCTTACAGGTTTTCTTTCACATCAGGTGCATACCTAACGTTCTTCTTAATAACACTGGCTAGATTTATGGATCTTGTCAAAGAAATGTTGACCACATTATGATGCTGTCACTGCCACAGTTCACACTGGAGGTGGTTTGTTCAACATGATATGCAATTTTAGTTTCCCACTACACAGAAGTTTGCATGTTGGTCAAAAGGTTCAGAGCACCTTCTTCCACATTTTTACTGTTTCCACCTCATGGGAAACTGCAAACAACTACCAACAATGGTTTCCCTCTTCCAAAAGTGGTTTCCGGACTACAGGAAGAAGGAAACAATAGATAAGGCCATATTCCCATACTGATTTAATTTCTCCCATCTGTCCTGTGTTGCTTATCTGAGGTACAGACAAAGGTTAAAGGCTTAGATGAAGATCCCCAAGCTTCTCTCCTTCCAGCTACATCTTCTGGCATGTCCAGGGCAACTCCTATCTGAGACACAATTTCTCCAGCAAGTCCTCATCCCAGTGGGATAAGTCAACAGAATCTCCCTGGAAAGGCATCCGCACAAGATGCACAAAGCCCTGTGAATACACTCCCCTTGATGCTGCTCCAAGCTCAATACCCGAGTTCCTGACTCTGTTCTGAAGCGTTAATCCAGACACTTTTTTGGAGGAAGATCCCTGCAGATGCATGTGGTGATCTCATTTTTCTCAGTCACTACCCACAGCTCAACACAATAGGGGAAGACTCAGAGGGTCTGAGAAAATCCGTTCAAATAGTTATTTTTTTTCTATTTTATGTAAAAAAAGAAAGAGATAGAAGTTTGGTAGTAGTTCTCAATCTGGACCACAAAATGGAATCTGACCACATCTATATCTAGTGATTTTAGCAGTCCTAATACACAATTTCCAAAACCATTATCATATAATGTGATAAAATGACAAATTGTTTCAGTCACATTCATAATAATACAAGCTCCACTTTCTACTTTACGGTAGCAAGTGTCACTTTTTCATGTATAAAGCGACATTTTTCTATAAATGCGAGATATTCTAAACCTTGAAGTTCAAATAAGGTAGGTAGATGAGAAAAGAACAAGGAAATAAATGTTTCAAATTTCAACATGTCCTCCTTACTTTATGTTTCTCAATGCAAATCTGATCGTTAAAATTGTTTGTCACTTTAAAAGATGTGACAGTCACCAAATAAATGTGGGTTTTAACATTACTTTGTGTAATTTTCACACACCTTTACCTGAAGTCAGTCGTGTTGTTTTCACAGTAAAACCTGTAAGATTATTCATTAAGCTGCAGTCCAGCTTCATCTTGTAGGACAGTTATTTTGTTTATCTCCGTTTAATTGCATGCTTCATGATCCAAGACTGCAACAAATTGAAATGTTGCAAAAGAAATTACAAACAGCTCTGATACACCACTAACATGTTTTTGTTGTTATTGCTCAGTGTGGCGATATTTGTTAAATCCAAAATCTGAATGGTGGCTCATTAATTCTCGTAACCGATTAACTACTTGGCTATAGTTAAGTATTAAACATCATGTCATTGGTCTCAAGGGTACATTCTGTTTTTCAGGGAGCCTAAATTACATATTTGGTAGAAACATTTATTCTAAGAATCACATTAACACTTAATTGTAAGTTGAATGAATAAATTGCATCCAGTCAATAAAAAAAAAAAAAACAGCTTGTTTATAATCCCACTAATATAACTAATAATTTACTAGCAACAAATGCAAAATCCAACTTACAGAGAACTGAGGGAATTAAAGAAGGGTAGTTCAAATTACCGTTAGCCGTTTCAAGGTTTTAATTTATCAACTTCTCTCTCTCTTTCTTTCTGAAAAGTGAACTCAAGCTTTTCAGGCATAATTTGGAATTTTTTTCAAAAACCTGCCACACCTTTTGGGAAAGTTTGACAGAATTTAGAACAAAATGGTTCAAAGACAGAAAGACTTTGAGTACCAGCAAATTCTGATGGCCAAAAACATCCTGTTATTGATACTTTCCCTTTTAACTTTGAGTGTCTTTTTGGCACCTTTCAATGAATGGGACTTGGTCTCTTAACCAAGTCCCATTCAGAGCTAGAGGTCTCTTAACCTCGGGACGACATTGGTCCGTCTCTGCCAATTCTCAGGGAAGGAAAACAGTCTTGTTTAAAACCTTCCACATACACCCAAGACAGTGTTGTTCCATTACAAACCAAGAAGCGACTGTATTCCTCCAAGGTCTACTGTAGGTAATTAAGAGATTGTTCAGTTCAGAGTCTAAAAGTTGTTACTGATCATAAATGACTCTCTAGCTCCAAAAAAAGCAAAACAAACCCATAATTTGACATGTATTCACCTGCATCCATGAGACCTTTTATTATAACAATTTCATGGTCATAAACATTACATTTGAACAATATTTCTATGAAACAGAAGAGTATTTGTTTAGAGTTGGGACAGTTTGCTCACTGAACAGAAAAGAAACTTGTCTAGTCATTGTGAGCCTAATTAAAGGGAACGTCTGATTTTAAGGGTGATTTGTGTCACAGAAAAGTGCTCCAAAATCAACCATGTAACATTGCAATTAGGTAGGAGATAAATATAGCTCTGCCTGTCAGACAAATTTGATGTGCTGCTGTAAGTAGCGGCTGTAGGAGGGGTTGTGTTTAAGGTTTGACAGGCAAAATTATGACCTACTGAGGTCTTTGTCACCCAGAAATTATGCAGGCCTGTATGGCCAATTTCATCAAGTAAATCTAAAGGGATTAGAAAAATATATTAGCTTCTGGACTTTTGGACAAAATGGCTCATAGACTACATAGATAAGATTGTGGTTAATCCCACTCAGTTTCCCAATAAGCAACCACAAAACTGAGAGAAAAAAGTACCACAGTCCTCTGAAGTTCAATCCTGGAACACCCTGTTCAACATCAGTCTGGGTTTCATGTTTTCCTCAAAAGAAAGTCTTTTCTGCTCTCTTTCTTACCATCAGGCCAGCGTTCAAAACTGCCCTCCTCAATGTGTGCAGAGACCCCTGACAGCTGGAATTACAGAGCAAGCTCTGCACTGGTGGGACCCGATCGCCGAGTTGAATCATCATTAAACAATCTTTACAGTTTCTAGACTTTATTGGTTTCCCTTAAGATTTCTTCGCAGCAAATTAGTGAACTCCTTTTCTGACACTCAATAATGCCTCAACATATCCTGGGTTCATCCTTCCTCCCTGTAACATCCTTGCCTCTGAAGCCCTTTTGATGCTAATTGATAATGACAGCAAGTGTTTTCATGTGATTATTGAAATGACACTTGCAGGTCATTTTGTTGCAGGACTAAAACTAAGCTCAAATTACGTTTTTGTGATTAAGTTAGATTTTATTAACTTTCCTTAACTTGTCAGTTAATTGCATTTCATTTGATCACTCTTTATGGTAACTTAGGCTCAATGCAAACTGCCACCACACTTGCAAAGCAAGATTTCTGCAAACACCTTAAAGAGTTTCGACTATTTGTCGTATTTTAGAAAGAAAGTCAGTATGAAGGTTATTCAAACAGGCCCTGTTTTGCACCTACTCATCATAAGCTTTCTGGAAGCTTTCAAGACATTATGGGAAAAGCTCTAAGTTATACAGCAAAATAGTTAACTGTTGTAATCCTCTATAGTGGGTTTTTAACAGGAGAAGAAAAGCTAGTCTTCATACATAATAATAAGAAACTTCAAGATGAAACAGCTTTGAATAGAGCCCAAAGCATCAGTGTGAATCTACAGATTTATTTGCAGACATCTGAGGAGATGCAGTTCTCATCACTGCATCACAACAGGTTTTTTTTTTTTTTTTTTTTCTTTTTTGAGTAAAACGCAATTATTCTGTAAACTCTCCAACTGCATTTTTATTCCTGCTCATCTCAATGCCTTAGAAAGCACAAAGTTATGCAAACAGCCATGAAACAACTGCACTTAAGCAGCGGGGTGAAGAAATCCTAATGCAGTAAGTCTGGACAGTGAAAAGGAAGCACTTCAGAGTCTGTTGTGTTTGGCTGTTTTATGGCTTCATTTATTTTGCATTTTCTCTACATGTTCTGTTTCAGTTACTCAGCAGCTGCTTCTATCCTGTGAAGTTTGTTTGCGTGACAAAAAGTATATGAGGTGCTATTAACTTCTGTTACATTACAAACTCAACAAATTTTATTGAATATTTTGTGATAGACCAACACAATGTGCATAACTGTGAAGTAGGATGTGAAAAGATACAGGATTTACTTTTTTTTCCTTTTGCAAAGAATGAAGACATTTAAAGCCTGATTCGCTTGTTAAAAAAAAACAAAACTATGAGAGACTATTCTACAACTTTGAATTTAATCAGACATGATAATCCAACAAGCAGCTAAAAGCCTTATGTCAACTCTGAAGAATATAAATAGAATGCACTATTTAAAAATGTAACAGAGAAAATAGCATGTCTACCAAATCTGCATAATCCAATCTTCAACACATAAAAATTGTCATTTACTGACAGTCTCTATCCAATCTGACTGAATTTAGGCTTTCAGATGAGCAAAGCCCGTTAAGACGAATGTTAAAAGGGGTTAAGAGATATCAATAATTTTGCTACACACTATAAACAACTGTGGCAAAGCTCTTAATTTGTCTTCTAAAGTGATCACTTGTCCTCCTACTAGTCGAATATAAATAAGATAAAATTTATTCAAATGATTCATGAATCATTTTAGGAGATAAAAGAAGAAAACCAGTGAAAGCAACATTTTTTTTACTAATAAATTAAATGTGTAAATTCATTTGCAACTAGAGCAAAGGGAGGACACAAAAAATAACTGCCTGTCACAATATGAAGAAATCATAAATATAAAAATTTGTTTCTCAGGAAAAAGTCGTTTCAAATATCAGCAAAACACAATCACCCTAGGATTTACAGCTGAACTTTGATGTGTCGAGGCTTGAAGGATGAGATGTGGTCTGCCTCATGATTTGCCTGAGCTGTGATGGGACATGAAGGCAAAGAACACGATAATCTGGCAAACAGAGAGAAGAGAGACTATAAAAAGCCCCTGAGACCAGAGAAAGAAATAGGTGTTAATTTTTACCTTGATGTAGAAAATAAACTCGTGCTATAATTTTATGGCAATCTCCGACTTCTTCCTGCTCTTCAATGAAAGACACACACACAGCAATCACTTGTGTAGTTTGCCAAACTGATTTCTGCTTTAAAGAACAAACACGTTACACACGTGTTTGCTCACTGAAATCACTCACTGAAGCAGAAATGTGCACTCTGACTCCTGTGTGAGAGTCTGTGCTTATCCAGCTGGCTGAAGAAGATGAGACATTTTCTTCTTCTCTTTGATATATATATAAAAGAAAAAAAAAACCTCCATGTGCACCAAAAATGCTGAAGAAGCAGATAAGTAATAAACTTTAATGGCCTTATGGACAGAGATGTGAAATGCTTTAACTTCACTGCAAAAACGTTTAATAGGTTCCTATTTCGTCTTTTGAATCGAGTCTTTCACCATTCAACAAACTTGCTTATTAAACCTCTATTTGCTAATCAAGTACTGATCCAATGTAGAACAGAGTTTTAATCTGTGTTTTGGTTAGAGTTGAAAGCTTTCGCATATATCGCTTTCCTTTGAGTATAAATTCAGCTTGGTATACAAGTGCAATGCTTAACTGAAATCAATGCTGCGTATTCGCTTGAAGATCCTGTGGCTTCAAAGTGAAGTAAACACCGTATATTTCATCAGTATTAAATGGACTATCACCACTGACATTCAGTACGCTGCAGTCTGCTTTCCGTTTTCTATGACAGCTGCAGATATTTTCTCCGAACAGGAGCTTTTGCAGGACAGGATACATTTCTAAAGATAAATATGACAAGACATATCCAAGTCAAGTCCAGTGTTGTGCAGTCAGAGTAGTCTCTAGCCTATTGCCTACCATTGCCTGTTTGCAGAAGGTAATGTTTAGCATCAACCTACTGTTGCTTATTTTTGTCACCTACAATACAGTAATCACTTTCATGTAGCACATAAACCCCAGAGTTAACCAGATTGCTCAGTAAAAACACCACAACATTACTTTCTTTCTGTCAGCGGGTCAACTAACTGCTTAGAAGAGTCAACATTGCATCTTTTCTAGTGTTACAGGGTAGACAGACAACTCTCTTCTCCTTTTCCAGCTTGTTATATTATTCAAATGGTTTTCAGCATGTGCAAACTGTTGATGTCAAAATGTGTGTAGAAAGGTACTGCCAATCTTTCCAGGGTGTACACTGCCTCTTCCACGACGACCACTGTAGATACACACCAGCCACCAGCAGATCCTGCATTGACAAGCGGGTGCAGACAATGGATGGACAGATGACCAGATGGAGAAAAGTAGACTGTTATGCAACAGTTCTGTCAGCGAGAACTGGGGCTTCAAATTCTAGTCTTGCAACTTTTAGATGGGCAATGCATCTGAATAAAAAGGCGGGATTACCTCCTCAGTGTGCAGTGAATCTCTGCAGAGTCCTGGTAGTATACAGTACTAATTGTTTGACTGAATTGTGTTAAAACAGACTAGTGTAAATGTTACAAGAGGCTGGTCCTCAAAGGACAGGAGACTGAGACCCCTAGGCTGGAAGCTCAGTAAAGGGCTGACATCTTTTGGGGTGATTAATGGGAAATAGGAGGAATAAAGAATGTCAATCAATCACCCTCAGGAGCTTCTGGCAAGATTTTGGCTCATGGGGTGAGAGTGATCATGAGGAAGTTGAAGAATCAGCACAGAGCTACATGAAAGAAGCTCATTAACGACCTACAGAAAGTTGGAATCACAGTCACCAAACAACATTGGTAACCAGCTACACTAATGGGCTGAAATTCTGCTCCGCTATAGAAGCTGAGTTGAGCTCTTTTCCATCAGCACACCCTCTTTGTTTGGAGGAAAAGGAGTGCTGAGAATGACCTGACGAACATTATGCCATCACAGCCATTTACGGTGAAATCTAGGATGGGAACATTAGAGAGGGGTCATTTGACGAGTCTTTCAGCTCCATATAAGCAACAGCCAAAAAAGAAGCACAACATTATCCTGGAGTCATGTCAATGAGCTACTGTAATTATGTGGACACACACAAAGTATTTTTTTGTGTTTATTTCAAATATGGTAGGACTTACATTAAATATGTGTATTGTAATAAAATAGGAATCAGTAACATTTATCTTCTGAAAGTTGTGAGTTAACATGTCAAATAAAGCATAAACAACTCAGTGTCTTGTGAATCATTAGCTTATGAAAGATTGTAGCCCAGTTATTTTCACCCAAGCACACAACACTAAACTCCAACTGTGTTCTTTAAGATTTCAATGAATCAGCAATAAATTCTTATAAATTGCTCTTTTATCAGTTATAATCTCCTAATTTTAAATCCCAAATCAAGTTTCACAACGTGCCAAACACCGAGATTCGCTGATAAAAAGCAACCTGCCCAGAGGAACGGGGCCTGGTCTGTAAATGAGTTTGCTGTTGGCTCCATCAGCTTTCATCACATCTGACTTTCATCCCATCACTCGTTTGCATGTCTCAACCCATTCAGTGCGTCACGCTGTGAGGCTGAGAGAAAGAGACAAGGGAGAAAAAGACTGAGGCAAATAGAGAGTGACAAGAAGACAAATTTTGAGGCGGAGGAGATTCAAATGGCAAAACTTGAAAGGATTAATCAGTGTATTTCGTTCATGGCTGCAGATCTGATTTAGCCTGGCAAAAAGAGGAAAAGAAGAGGATGGATGGATAGATGGATGGATGGAAACCCTAATGCTAACATTTGACAAGAAAAATCAAACACTTATTACAGTGTGCACCAAATTTATTGGTATGCCTGACTAAAATATTTTTTAAAAATCTGAATAACCTCACACTGAGAAAATAGCATCAGCAATGTTCATTTATATTTTAGTTTTTCATGTCAATCCTGGCCCTGGTTCTGACTTAAACACATATTCTTGGTACACCCTGCATCCCTTAGAGCCAATCAAACATCGTATAAACAGTACAGCCTAAGTGAATATTGTTGCAGACCATTTCCATCACTTTATGACCATGGAGTATCCATCTGTGGACTGCTTCAAACAGGAAGACGATGCACCATGCCACATATCTCAAATCATCTCAAAATGGTTTCTTGAGAATGACAATGAATTCATTAGCCTTCTAGGTCACCTGATCTCAACCCAATGAAAGACCTTTGGCATTGTGGTGAAGCAGGACATTTGCAACACAGATGACCAGCCAACAAATCTGCCAGCATAAAGAAAATCATGTTTCCAACACCTTGTTAAATCTATGCCATAAAGAATTAAAGCAGTTCTAAAGACAACAAGGGGTCCAGCCTTGTACAAGGAGGCCGTAACTAACAAAGTGGACAGTGAGTGGACGGGAGCTTTTGATAAACCCACTCTTCTGTCAAATGATACCTCTCTAGACCCTACCTTATTCAAGAATTTACAGGTGTTAGGAGAAACACACACAAAATTACACCAAAATTGCAGAAAGAAAACAGAGAGGTAGAGAAAGATAAATAAACTTTCCTAAAGTTTTAGCCGTAAAGTGCTGGCTACATATTTTCCTTGACTGGAGAGAACGCTGAAGGTGCAAGAGGACAAGAGAGCAACTTCAACAAATGCTCAGGGATTGGTCAGTTATGACTGCCGCCCCCACATTACCCCTGTTATTACTTCCTCTATCACTGTCTAGCTTAATGTCTGCAATTTTCTGACACTTTTAGCCCTCCTTTAAGTGTGGGAGTTTGATGTTACCCCAAGGTTTAAGCATAGCTGTCTCAACTCAAGTCAATAAGATTGCCAACTTCCACCAGCAAAGCCACGGCCAAAGCAAAAGCAAGTAATTAGAGATGGGAATACAAAACATTCGCATGTTCAATTAGGCCATGTAAGTAGGGGAGGAAACTCGCACACGACAAACATGTGGACAGCTGATTCAAGCTGATTGGAGCGCGTGTGGGGAGAGCTTTTTTTTTTTTATCCCCAATGCAGAACATAGAGTTATTACCAGCAGCACTTATTTAAACAAGGGGGAGGGGAATGGTGGGATGAGGAGCGGGACTTCCGAGATTTCCACATGCACAATAAACATTGTTAATGGCGGCAAGAATATTAACAGGGCGTGGAGGCAGTCTCAAGGGCGAAGGCGAATTCAATCCAAAAAGGGTCCGAAGGTGGCAAAGTGCATTCGGTTTGGCTGCATTTGTGCTGCAGCCTTGATTTTCTATCGACGGAGTCCGGCGACCTGAGGGACTTGATTAGGAATGTGCAATATTCTGCATCCTGGGCTGGTGGTAAATAAATCACCTTAAAAACACTTTGTGGGGCAATTTGTTTTAGGGTCTCCCAGCAAGTAAATCTGAATTAAACAGAAAGCACAAATGAGAGGTGTGTCTGCTGCTCTGTTTTCCCTTAGGTTAGTTTAATACGGATGGATGGGAAAAAAAAATTTTATTTATTTTTTTTTAAGTATTTAGAATTTTCTTGTTTGCCTGACATGCAGGGGAAAAGGACATTGTATATATTTGCAATGATGCCCGAGGCTCAGTTCAGAAGCTTTCCCTTCTAATTTCCTGATTTGCAAGTTGTTTTCATGGCTTGGTTCCCAAAGCACAAGCTTGAATTACTCATTTAAATCTTTTCCTGGAAAACAATTAGCACCCCCAGTGTACATGATGAAGCACATTTGAACAGTAATTTGGTATAACGCAGCTGTTTTTAACTTGGACATGCAAAATTCAGACAGCGCTCAGCACATCAATCTTCCACAAACCACAGGTTTTTTTTTTAAATCCATGAACGCAGTGATACATAATCAGTTTAAAGACATAAATAATGTCTTCAATTTTGCAGAGATTTGTTTGCCATAATTATCTGCGTGTGTCCTTCGGCGAGGTTGTGTAATTCGTATGTTTTGTCTATCTGAATGAAAATAAGAATCTGAGCATTTTTTCTTAGACTGGGAGGTCAAACATTTATCAGATTGTGCCTCAGAGCCTTGATGATCAATAAATATTGATAGAAGGATCATCAATCATTGAAATCATTTAATGAAAGCCTTGGCAGAGGATTGACCAGACACTTGAATAGAAGCGCTCAAATCTCCTTCTTATCCTTTTAATGATAAGAAGCCTTTCACAGCTATACTTAAAAATATGTTACTTGGGTGGACGAAGTCATAATTTGAGAAAGAATGTAATTATGATAATTGATCACGTTTTTAGTCATCTCATGTTTCGGTTTCCTTCACTAACCTCACGTATACATACTCCTTGAAAACATTCACATTTGTCACCTCAAAAATCAATGCATTTTTGGGAAGTTTTATGACTGCAAGCCTGCATTGCCTTTCTTTTCACCATAACTGCATGTGTGTGAGAAACGTCTGCACAAGTCATTCACGAATTAAACAAAATATCAGTTGCATATTGTTACACAAACAACAGATGCCACTGATGATGTAAACTCCTACAATGGGATTACTTGTTTGAACTCCAAGTAGTGCCAGCACTGGGAAAACAAATCCAAACACTTTACGAACATCACAATCCAGCGGAAGCAACATTTTAGATATGTTAAAGGAGTCTTTACTTTTTTTTTTTTTTACTGATTTTGGTTACCATTACGAATCGTAATGTTGTTATTCCAGAAAGTACCAACATGGTACTTATATGAAGATTTGATGTCCATCTGCTCTCGGTAAAATTGGTCCCCAAGTCTGACTAAAACTATACTAACATGCACAGCAGGTTTTTAGGTATCAAACTGAAGTTGAAAACACTCCAGTCTGACCCTGGGGGCCTGCTTCAATGTTTTCAGAGCTGCTGTATAATCTGTATCTGTGACAGCGACCTCTCGGAGTGGCTGGTGTCAATGCCGGATTGACGACCTCCAGCTCCTTGTCTTTATCTGAGAAAGAGATATGGACAGGCCAGTGTTTAGGTCACCCTTATCTGCTTTGTTGGGTCGTGTGTGTCTGAGTGTGACAGGTGCAATCTTCTTTAATCACAACTTTTGGACCCCACTGTGAACCAAAGGTCTATATTAATCACCGTGACATCCGAGAGAGACAGAGGTGGACACGGTGAAACACGGTCAGAAAGACAGACAGTGAGGTTGTCTTTTGGTTTTCTCTCCCTGTCGTTCTGATTTCCAAGGTCAGAAGACAATGCTGATTCATTTCTATATATTAGAGACTAAAGTATGGCATAAAATATCCCCTTAATGAAGCTTTGTCAAGCAAAACCGCTAATTAGATAATGAGATCAGGGTCATGTGTCTGAATTTATTAATGTTATTTTTAATTTCCCTGACACAGTATGGCATGTCTGTCCATGATTCTGTGGCATATAAGGATACAGTATGCAATTTAATTAAATTAACGCCCCAGTGTCACCTTTGCACTAATCTGATGCATATGTGATCTGACCTCCATACAAGCCGGGCTGTCACAGACATTTTAGAAATGAAATTCACAGGCTTGATTGGGAGTTGCCATATATAATGTGAGCGTGTGCCACTGCTATCAAATTGATTGGAAATGTTTCTCAAAACCTGCAGCAATAACCCATTAATGTCTGCATGAATGAAGATTCAAAAATGCATATTGAAGTTGAGTTTCTCTTGTTGGTTTATGGCAGAATATTGGCTGATTTGGAGGAGAAAAAAAAATCAAAAATTAATCCATACATCTCAAAATAATCAATTACTCTGGGATTAAATGACAATTTGTAAAACTATTTAAGATTTATGATTGAAAGTTTCACTTTCATTCATTCATTTAAAATATTCACACTTAGCCTTGGAAAGTGAGGCAGCTGTAGTTTCTATCACAGAAAGTGGTGATAGATCGTCCGTTTTGTCCTGTCTGAAATATGTTAGGTTCTTGTGCCTGATATTTTTTTGTTGTTTTTCTTTTTAGTATTTAGCTCTGATTGAATAGTGTTGTCATCTTGTTTTCATAGCTTTCTATCATTTATCAATTTCCATTTCCTCTTCAATTTTGCCTACAGCTGCTGGGCATTTAGTAGATTTGACTGACCCGATCATTGCTCCTCCAAACACCTCCATAAAATTCATAAACTCTTCAATTTCTGTCCATCCTTGTCAGATTGTTCTGCCATTTGTTGAGCAGAAAAATCCCATGCTGTGAGTCATTCCATTTATTTCACTTACGATTATAACTTTTGCTTATTAAATATTAACAGTGATACATAAGATCACTGTTAATATCAGAAGTGCGGATATCCTTTTATCCTCATTTCACACCCATTTTTTTATTTTTATTCTTTACTTCTGAAAGTTTGCATGTGAATGTGCAGTGTTAGCGGAGCAGAAGATTTGTGTTGATGTGGACATGGCCCAAATTATTTCTCTAAATTAATAGTTTATGGCAACAAAATTTGAACAAAGTAGAACAGACACAAAAAAATGACACCATTGGGGATGTGTAAAACAAACTGCTATGTCATAATCTTCCATAATTTGTTCCAATGTATGTTAAAAAATGCAGTTGGCTTATGAGAGTTTCAAATACTGCAAAACAAGACTTTTGCCAAATTTTTGTCAACATTGAGAGGTAGATATGATTAGGGTTTTTTTAGTAAGCTGTGTTTTGTCACTCAAACACTCACTAATTTACAAACGGTTTACAACCTGTCGTAATTGGAAATATTACACCTTTCACAACAGTGGCATTACATTACTAACTTGAAACACATTGCAGATGAACTTTATCAGTCATGGTGACCAAAAATAGGTTCCCAGAAAAATGCTTGATAGCAAAGAGTGGTAGCAAGTTCTGAGCTGGCAGAATATTCAAAAATGTCCATGAATATATTGAATACTTTGAGCATTTGACGCACACATTGCCTTTACCCAGCAAACTGAGGAGAATAGTATCTTTCCCATATTTGTGCACCTTTTTGATGACTGGTTGCACAAAAGCCCAAATTTAGTCACGCGTAGCTGTTCAAACCGTTTCCATTTGACCTAGGGTACCGATGTCAGGTCTCTTGAGAAGAAGAGCCGGAAAAAATGTGAAGGACCAGACAGAGCCGTGGCAAATAGAGAGGCATTGAAAGCGAGAGGCAGTCAGATAGAAAGGGTGGGTGTTAATAGCGTGCCAAGTTTAATATGACTGTTAATGTTGAAGGCTTCTGAATCGCATATTTTAGAGCCCACAATTGATGTCCTTCCTGCATTTTCATTTATCAGCATTGTGTGAATCTCTCAACTCTGTGTGTAAGCGGTTTCATTAACTTCCTATTTTCCCTGTGCAAGCCGTTTCACCAGCACAGCAGACTAAGTGCTTATTTAGTATCCTGCCAGGGCCTTCGTCTCAAACTGAAATTACTCATAGTGAACTCTTTCTAGACCATTATGCAAAATAAACTTCACTGTCAATGGCTACAAAAACTGATTTCATTTTCAAAGAGCACTGCCATCCCCTGTACTCAGCTGCAGGGAGAAGTATGCATACAATAAATGGAAAATGCAGGACACAATCACACATTCATACATAAACATAGGAAGATTAATAAACTCGTACTTGAAAAACATTGACGGGTCAGTAATGGAGGACACTCATTTGCCACAAAAATGTTAGACAAGGTCTTTTGTAGATATTGTTTTGATACATATATATAAAAAAGAAAACTGTAATTGGAATATTTTCTGTAAAGTAAATTTTGTTTGGCAAAACTATTAAGGACAACAAGTTTCTGTGTCAAATGACTAATTGTAAGAAATCTTGTGGCAAAAAAATCTTGAAATGCTTTCTTAATTACTTTAATGCATCAATGTAATCACAAAGGTCATATGTCTAATGCTTTGTTACAGAAGATTGAATGTTAAGGAAATTTAAATAAAGTTGATATATTTGATAACTAACAGGATATTAAATGCCACAAAGCATCAGGCTTATAAATATTGTTGCTCATATTAAACTGGAAAATACAATGCTTTAGTATTCTTTGTTTTTCTTTAATTGTTCCAAAATATTGCTACTCGTGATTTGTTGACATTCTTGGAGATGGTAGCCAGTTACATGTTTAGGTCTAATTTTGTACTTTGTTTCTAAATGGTATTTGAGGGAGCCTAGTTTAAAAAAAGAAAAAAAGATTGAGACCCATTTTAGCTGTGTTTCAAGATTTCAATTCAAAAAATTGTTAAAAAAATAAACTTGATCTCAAGAAGAAAATATTTGTTCCTTTGAAAACTTCAGCACAATTGGTGAAAACTATAAAGCAATAGAACAAGCTTCTGCAGGAATGAGAAAGTAGAAAATAAACCTCTGTAGCTGCAGTGGCTGTCCTCCTGAAAAGCCTCCCCTGGGCCGTGCACTATTTACAAAAAAGTAGCTTTGGAAAGAACTCTGCTGCTGGGTTGTCAGATGAAACCCAACATGGTCTCTCAGTAGTTTATGAAATAGCTTGAAAACCTAATTTGCCCTCAGGCAAGACTTAGTCTCCTGCTTTTGTTTACACTGCCACAAAGATAGCTATGTAGAAAGAATAGAAAGAACTAAATCAAAAAGTGAAGCTGTTGATTTACTTCTAAAAACAAGATTCTAAATTTGTTTCTAGCCTGATGTGTGGTCATCAGCTATGGAAAATGACAAAATAAAATTGCAAATGCATGCATCTGGATGTTTTTCCCTGGTAGACTGGCCCGACCCATCCTCAGGGACAGGGTGACAAGCGCCTCCATTTGTCAGCAGATGCATGCGAGCGCGCTGCCGCTGTACAACAACAGAGTCCCGTTAAGGTGATTTGAGAATCTGGGAAGGATGCCTCCTGGATCCCTTCCAAGGAAAACTTTGGAGGGTAAATTATGAACCTGCTGGAGAGATTATATCTGGCTTGGGATCACATTTGAGATTCCCATGATGATATTAAAGAGGTAGCTGTTGAGAGGAAGATCTAGAAATTTCTGCTTAAGCTGTTGCCTCTGCAGCCTACTCATTCATTTATTCATTCATGGAGGACGGAAGAACGAACGGACGGACAGACGAGCAGAGGGGTGGATGGATGGATGATTGTAATATCAAGAAAATATTTACAGGTTTTCATCAGTAAATTACTGATAACACCAATTCAAATTCCTCTGCCTCCAATAGTAGTCGGTTGTTTTAAATTGCTGCTTATTTAAAAGTTTACCTGGATTTTTAACTTGTAGTTGTTGCTAGGTTAAATTTAGATTTTCTATGCCGTCAAGCATATACATAAAATTGTTAATTCACTTATAGAGAACAGTAAAATGACAATCATTCACTTCAAAATAAATTTGAAAATATTTGTGAAACTATTCATTAATATAAAGTGGAGATTATTTTAATAACTTCATAGGTGTTTGGTTACTCAAAGGGCAATTGAGGGACAGATATTGCAAAAAGTCAATGTGGCTATACAGAATCAAAAAGAAAGAAGAGACAGAAAAAGAAAAGAAAATCCAGTCCCTTTGAAGGGAAAACCCATAACCTATTTTTGATGTGTTGTGTATTTAAATGTGACTATTCCAGATAATATTTGTGAAGATTCGGAGCTTCTGGCATGGTTCAGTGATTGCCTTGATTCTGATTTCATGTCCGTCTGGGGATAGACCATGAATGTGAAAGAAGGTTAATATTCCGTTTTTATGGTTGACTTGACAACAGCTGCTGCCAGGATTATTTTTAAACACCAGAAAGGTGGCAAATTCTTCAGTACTTAAAGGAAAGGGTAAAGGCAGTGGATGGGACGGAGTCTACTCAGAGTAGAGGCTTGGCTGATTAAAGACATTTGCGTTTAAACAAATGCATGCTTTACTTCCCGTTCGCCATAGCTTCTTGATAATTTTGATATAATTGTTTCATTATCTTTCATCCTTTTCAGTGTGTGCACCCCAAATAATTTTATTTTGCTCTTTTCTCTTGGATGGTAGCTGCTACCTCTGCAGCTTGCTGTATAGACAGTCCAGAGTTTCCTTTGTTTATAGCTCCATTCTCAGCATCTTCATTATGTTCCTATCTGCTGCACTCCCTGAGGCTACTGTCTGTTTATTGTATTAAATGGTTGATTTTCATTGTCTCCAGAGCCAGATTACATACATGAGGAGAAAGGTGGACTGCCTCCTGGAGGTTGGGTGACTTAAGAAGAAGAGTTCAAGCATCTTTTATGTCTTATTTATGAGTGATAGTAGAATGGAGTAGGAGTAGACAGATCAAGACCTCGTCTACAGTAATGCGTGTGCTGTTCTGATCTACAGTGACGAAGAATGGAGCAGAGTCACAAAACAAAAAACAAAGCTCTCGATCTTCCTGCCCGACTACATTCTGACAGTCCCTGTGTGTAAACAAACTGGTTCAGTTTGTTGTCAATGATCATTTCAGTATCTAAATCATTTCTACAAACAATTTAAAAGCATTAGTCTAAAATAACAGTGTTCTACTGGAGAGAAGGCAACAATCTGTTCAAATCGCAAGAAGACTCGTGGCTGTCCTGCAAAGTGGCTGTTTATATTTTTTCTATTTTTTTTTGTAAAATAAATAAATAAAAAATTACCCTGAAGGCTGTCTGGCCAAATATAAGCTGCAGTCAACCTAATGATCCAGCATGAGGCTAGTTTCAGCGCGGCTTGTCATCAATACTCTCATGGAGGCGATAATGACCTGCCACAGGGGACATCTTTCATCTTGAACAGCGAAAATGATGACCAGTTGAAAACTAATAGGAGTGCATTGATTTTGTTTTCATATAAGACAGGCATAGATGGGTGAATTTTTTTTTTTATTATCATTTTTAGAATTTTCCAATGATCAGGTTATCATGAAATAGTGTCTGTAAAGAGTAGAAAAAGACAACAATGCTCAGGCATAATAAAAAGTGACTTGAAAACAAACTTTATCCTGTCTCTATGGATAATTCCCACTATTAAATAGTCATGATTTAGACTGTTGCCATCTTGTTTGAGTATTTAAATTATGTCCAACGTGGTGCCAAATAGTATAATAAAGTGAACAACAAATAGACCACAGCTTGAATGAAATAGCTTTCACAAATGTTCTAGTGTCTTTCTTTTTTCTCTATAAAATCAAGGAGCGCTCTTGTTGATGTATGGATGATGATAGATGACTTGTTATGAAGAGAAGCCAAAGAACCAACTTCTGAGGAGGCAGCCAATAGACTGAACTGACCAAATGATGACAGATGGAAAACATTGGGCTTGGAAATCAAGGGTGGGCAGAGAAACAGTTATCTTTCTTGGAGCTGCTTTTATCCGCTAAGGTTTGTTCCTTGGATTGTTTCCAGCACAGGCATGTCAGGTACAAATATGAGACTGCTGGTAATGGTGCATCCGGAAAACAAAATGGTGGATGTGGGAGCAAAACCAATATTGTGATGCTATTTTGAATGTGCACAGTAAAACCAGAAGTTCCTCGGTAACCAACCCCTGTACTGGCAGATGGTTTGGCTGCTATGGCAACTAGCATGGGCTGGTGGAAACACACTGCTGACTAAGGTGTTGCACTGATTTTCTACAGGTAACTCATATTGTTGCTTGGATGCTGGGAAGTGTGACAGTCTATTTCTGCATTATGGCAATTGAAAAAAGGGTTAAGAGTAAATATCAATGTCAAATATCAATGTTCATCAAAAGCAATCTAAATTTATTTCATAGTAAAGATGAAAAAATGGGCAAGTACTGCTACAAATCACTGTAAAATTGGAGGGTAGATGTATAGCTCTTTGCATGAGTGCACCCTGTGTAACCTGCACTCCTGCATCTGGATGTGTGGAGGTGTAAGTTCCTGTGCAACTCCGAAATAATGAACTCCCTTCAAGTGTAACGGTAAAGATTCTGGTCGGTGTTGCATGCCGGTGTGTTTCTAAATATATGCATCCTAGTTAAAATGTTACATTAAGAAATAGGACAAAGTGAGGAAGACATTGCTTTAGGATGTTTCTTGCAGCAGATGAAACAGAACAACCAAGTTCATTCTGTGCTCCTTCAACAGAAGAGGAAGAGGCGGAAGCTCCAATTAAGGATAAGACTTTTTTTTTTGTCTATCTCCTCTCTTCTGTATGTCTCAGCAACTTTTGCAGCACTTTTTTTTTTCGCCTTTCCTCTTTTTTTTCTCGTTTACTGCAGTGGCAAGCACATTCCCCCACTCTCTCTTCAGTGCCTGCAGCACTGGAGATTGCTGTAAAGCCTCCTGTCAGGGCAGAAATGCATATAACCCACACACTCATCTTATTTGTAATTTCAGTGCTTAGGTCCCAAATATATATATTTATATAAGTGTCCATGCGTCACCCCAAGTTAAAACAAACACCCTCTGAAGAAAATGTTGCACTCTGCAGGTGTTGGTAACATGATTCTTTCTCCAATTACGCCTGCATGTTTCGTGATGGAGGAAGGCGAATAGAAGGGGAGCAGCAGGCAAAGAAAAGTGAAAAGAATGAAAATAGAGGTTGCGGATTAGGGCAGAGGTAAAGAAGAGAGAAAGAGCAGCACAAAGCGAAGGGATTCAGGTAAGGACAAGAGATAAATTAGATGCAGAAATGCCATGGAAGTCTTATCTAGGAGACTATTAGCATTCACACCCTGATGCCTTCCCCTGATTCTCCCTTTGCTCCTTCTGTCTTGTCCATCAGTTTCTGTCTTTTGGGGCAGAAGATTCACTTACACGAACACTCCCAGCCGTTACACACACTGACATCATGCAGGACACTCTTTTAAGATTTAATATATCCTTTTTTTTTTTTTTTTTGCATCTCCTGTTATCTGTCAGAGCTTTTTAGAGTGTTTTTACCTGTCACCCTTCAAATCAAGTCCTTTCGTTTGATCAGACCATGTTCTCTTCAACCAATTTATTTAACAAATTTCCTCCTTTTTATCAAAGTCTTGACACACATGACCTCACTCTGACAGACTACTTTGTGCCCTTGTTTTCTTTTAAGCCTCACTGAACAATTAGTTCTGCCTGGGAGAAGGAATATGCAGTTCTTCCTAATATGAACATTGAAGACACTGCCTTATCTTGCAGATGAGCTAATCTGTTTGGGGTTAGCGGTTAATATACTATTGTCTCACAATATCTAGTTTCTCTCCAGTGTCAAAGCAAAAGCAGAAAGACAGCACACCTACTAATGACAACCTCCTTAATTTAATGGACCTGTAAGCATATTTTAATTATCAAAGTTAAAATATTTGATAAATATTTGATAATATAACATGGTCTTCTTGACCATGTTATATTGATAAACTGCATAAAAATGGTTTGGGATATTTGATAAGGCTCTTTAACGGTTCCTTTTCTAAGTGTTGGACCATATTTGGTGAAAATGACTCACTAAATATGGTGAGTCATTTTATGGTGAGTTATTGACCCCTGTAGCACAAACAGGGGTCAATAAATGGACAAGTCATTTTTTCTTTATATGAGCTTTCCTTTGGCCTCCTTATAAATTTTAGCTATGTAGTTTATCTAGGTTATGTTGATGACACCAAGATAATTATGTCTAAAGCATCATGATTACACAAAACTCTACAGCAATGCTTAGCAGGGAAAACAAAACATATGGGTTTTAATTCTGTCTAATTAAAATCACATTACACAAAAGTCTCCAAATTACATTTTAACTTGGGGTTTTTGGCATTAGCGTAAAACAGTCTGCCAAATGTCTAACTGTCATCTTTGATGAGCAACTAAAAGTTGACATACAGATTTGATGTTTGGTGTGACTATTTTCTAAAGCATATTCACATTCCTGTCTGGTCAAGATCTGGAAACATGCTTTGGTTTTACCACCCCAACACCTTGCTAACTCTCTCAATGAGTCTCCTCTCTAAAGACAGTTAAAACCCACCTGAACGAATGTTCACCACAACCTCAGTCTGGCATTGCATTGTCAGCCCAGTTCTTGTGGACATTCCCCAGGAGTCCACAGGATCCAGGGTCCAGAACAAAATCCTTCCCCTGGTATAAGCACAAAAAAAAATAAAAACAGTAATAATCATAATTAGACTTCCACTTGCATCAGTGGCATGGCAATCCTACGAAAGAATAGGACTGACAATACAAAGGGATTTTAAATTCTCTATTATGTGTTCAGAGCTGAGGAACAGTCTTTCTCCATATGTCTGGATGACTGGCACTGTTGATGCTTTTAAATCACACTTCAAGATTTAAATCTCTTTCAAATGTTTTATTATTGCTTGCATTTTTTTTCCTTTGCTTTCCTAATTGCTTCACAATCTTTTTTTTTCTTTTTTTACATTTACTTTAACTTATTTTTTAGCCTTACTTGACTTATTTTGCTCAGTCTATTTCAATAACGTTTTTTTATATTGGCATAATATAAGGTGCATAGGTGCAAATAAAGCAGAACTTAAATGGTAATCACCCTTTACAGTGGATGTTCTTGTATTCTTTCAGGGTCAAACAAAAGCTGCATAATTTGCTTCTTCAAAGGCTTTGCAAAAGATTGAATCGAACATGCTTAGTTCCCCGACTCACAGTGTTGGGCCTTGCAAAGCAAGTAGTGACAAGGGTTTAGTGACACCTAGCTGTGAACAATAGATTGCAACCTGCTAAACATCCCTTGATTCACAAAAGGCACTTCAGAACCAGTGTTTAAAGTCTAATATCTACAGCATTGCTGTATGTATGGCTTTTAGGCAAAAATTATCTTCACATCTTAAATTTAAAAAAAATTTATGTGATTCTACATGAAACAAGGATCAATCAATCATATTTTACTCATTAAACATTCATTTTGTAAGGTTTAAGGGAGGACAGAAATGTCTTAAATGATGCAAATACAACCTGATAATCTGTTCTCTCCTCACTCCATTGGTAAAACATAAGACACCTCAGTTTCATGTCTCCTGTTATTCATCCATGTCGCTCACCACTGCAGAGAAGTCACCCACTCATGAGGAAGATGATGAGTCAGCCTGACACAAACCTTACACTCCTTAAATCAAAACCATGTAGGACAAATTAACACTGGCTTTTACAATTAAACGTCAACTGCAAAATCGCTAACTGTTGCTGGGTCCTTATTGCATTAGAGCAGCGAAGATATCACCTGTTAACTTGTGCAATTTGATTCATGTCATTCTATTCTATTACTTACAGTAAGACTTATCAATTTCACTTCAAAGATTTTGAAATAAAATGACTCCCAGATTAAAATAAGCACCTTCATGGTGGAATATCTGCTCCTGCCTCATCACCAATAATCCAGTAATCTAAACCTTGTAATTACAGCTCGCTGATAACACTATTTGTTAATCTAATTCTCGACACATTAAGAATCTGATAATGGACTGTCAGTTTTAGTCAGCTGTGCTTGTTAAAAGGAAACCTTAACCTTTAATATGCATCCAACATGCACAGTGCAAACTTCCTCCTGCTGTGCCAAATTAGCACAAGAGGTTTTTTTTGTCCTCCTCCTTACATTCATGAGTCATACTGCCATCAGTGAGCCAAAAATGATGCAGTTAAACATTAACTAAGCAGATTTTATGCCTGGTGTTGTATAAACCTCATCCCTTTATTTTACCAAGCCTTGACTATATATGCCACCCTCACTGCAGAGCTACATTGTGCTTCCTTACAGAGTGTTGTGTTTGTAACACATAACACCACTTCAACTCACCAACATCCTCTAGTACTGCTTTGTTTAAAGGTTTAAGCAAAAGTTAACTGCTGTATTTGGTGTGGTAGAGGAAAAATGGCAACAGAAATTATGGGAATTGCATCATAAAGTTTAATAATAAACAAACTCACAAAGTGCAGCGGTCTAAGAATATAGCAGGGAGAGAATCAGACTGAATAACTGACTATATCACAGGAGGAAACATTATTAGTCAATGAAACCAGATAGCTATAAGGTCATTGAGGAAGGAGTGGAGAATGGCATTGAAGGCAAGTGAGGAAATCAGGTGATGGGATCAGCTGTGGAAGGGAACAAACTGGCAGGCTAAGGGAAGGTGAAGAATAAACACATAAAGGCTGAACTGCATATTTCTCAAAGAAGTAACAGTCAAGAGGAAAAGAATAACACTAATTAAAGACAACAAAATCCAAACGCACAAAGGTACATGGCAATAATAATAATGTCATAAAGTGTTGTGGTGAAGGCGGTGAGGCAGAGGCAGGAGACCCAGGTATAGTGAAAATGAAGAATATTTAAT